>JBBAGI010000150.1:0-125000 GCA_037127475.1 Arma custos | reverse complement strand
ATGATGAACTAAACTAAACAAAAAAAAAGAAATTTTTTTTGTTCAATATTTTCGCAAAACTATGGATTCATGGTGGCTAATACCTAAGGCATTAACTACATAATAAACATAACCTTACAGCCGATTGAGTTAATCCATAACCAGTAAGGTGGAGTCCTGGGAGCCCCAGCCAGTTTTGTTTATTCTGTAATTCCCATAGGGGCTGTTATGAGGAGCTGTGGTCCACAGTACCTTTCAGGCAATAGCTTCTGAGCTGTTGATAGAATTGGTTTTCCCCCAATAAGTGATTTCTGAGTTTTATTCGATTATTAGTGGAGCGTGGGTCCATATGACCCCATCATACCATTAGTGAAACTTTTTAATAAAAAATAATTGATATTATTTCAATCAAAAATGGCATATTCACAGTGACAGTCGATGAATGTTAATGATCCAAACTTCTTGGAATGGCTGGAAGGTGCTATGAGCGATTGTGGAAGTGTCCAGGACTTTGATCTAGATTTGGAAAGTGACCATGATTCTAATCCAGAGTTAGATTATGGGACCGATTACAATCAGGAATATGTAGAATCAGGTATTTCTTTAGAAGGATGCGGTGTGCAGGGAGAAGTTGCATCTCATGGCAAGACAGCTCAAGGATCAAGGATTTAGGGGGGTCAATGGGTAGGGTAACTGGGGGACTGGAGCGGGAGCCTCCCTCACTCCTTGTGGAATGTTCAAGCTATAGTGCCCTACTCACTGCTTGTAACACCCCTATCCTCCTTATCCCTATCAACGCCTCCTACTGGTGCCCCCTGGGGAGACCACATGACTAAACTAGTCTATTGACTCTAAACTAGTCTATAGACTAAACTAGTCTATAGACTCGCGAACGACAGAGGCGGGGTCCTTGGAGGACCTTTTTAAACACCCAAGCCAAGTGTAGGGAGCTCGAGCTGTGGCTGGATGGCAGGGGGTGTATAAACATACACTGTCTTAAATCGACCCACTTGGGGCACCTGGCGCACCCCATTGTATTTAGCCCGCTGCAGGGAGAGGGGGTAGTACCTGCAGTGTATTTAGATCCCCCTTACTCGTGGAAACAAAATGAACAGAAACATTTTCGAATATATAACAACACCCTTATCTGAGGAAGAGCAATCTTCCTTAGACACTTCACTGCTATCGAATACAGCAATGGATTCGATAGACGACTCCTCCGTCGGAGCCCAGTTGCAGGCACTGACTATGGAGTCTCAAGGTTTGAGAGCCATCACGGGGTGCTGTTGCAGCACATACTGGAGTTGCGGCGGCCTCGTCCGGATTCCCGGGGGTGGACATCCATAATATAGGTTTGACTAACCTACAGGCCCCTGGAAGTCTTGTGGGTGAGGAAGGTGCATCAGGTCCTTTTCTTAGTGTCACACAGAGGAGAAACAGGCGCAGACGCGCTAAAAGGGCCAAGGACCTCTTAGACAGAGAGGCAGCTAGCGCCTCGACTGCGGAGCCGTTTCATGAGATTACCGATGAAACTGCAAGGTTCCCTGAGGAACCGGCAGGCAAGTCGGCGGCTCGGAAAGGGGTTCCAAAGTCAGGGGGGCGTGTCGTGGCTGAGATACACCGGAGGGCGGCACCTGGCAGGGAGGCAGGGTTTCCTAGGAAACCGGCTGACAGGTCGGGTGCACGTGCTGGTGGGTCGCACGGGCACACTGAGGCGGGCTCTGGGTCTGTGCCTGTTCCAAGGAGCACTGCTGGTGGGTCGGGTTTCACATCGAAGCCGACCACTAGTACAGGAGCACCGTATGCGCGGGCCGGGGAGAGGACCGCCACTGCTGAGAAGAGGCCCAGGACATCAACTGGCAGCACGGCTCCAGTAGCCAAGAAGCCAAAGGATACTGGGACCAATATTAAGTCATATTCGGGTGCAGCCAGAGATATGCTGGTGGCAGTGGTGCCCAGTAATTATCCGGAGGATAGGCTGACCCCGGGTGACTGTGATGTTGTTAAGACCAGGACTCTGGACCAGTTAGATGAGATTAAGGTGGGCAGTACGGTGCGGCCACAGTTCGGTGGCGTTACCTATAGAATGGGTGGCTGCGTCGTTGCCTGTGCCAATCAACCAACGTAGGAGTGGCTTGTGGGGGTCATGTCTGATGTTGTCCTGGAGAGGGATTTATCCCTTCGTGTGGGAAGCATCAGTATACTGACCCAGCAGGTGAAGGTGGGGGCCTTCTTCCCTTCTGATTGGGTGATCTCTAATGAGGTCATCCTCAGGAGGTTGAAGGTGCAGAATGGTGACATTGATGGCGTGCTCAGCTGGCAGGTACATCATGTTAGGGCCCTGGATAATGGCTTTTATGCCATATTCAGGATCCCTGAGACAAGTCTCAGCAGCCTCAGGAGGTGCGGAATGCAGGTTCATTTCAGCCTGCATCGAGTAACACTGAGGGTGCTGAAGAATAAGCCGGCTGAGCCCAGAGATGTGAAGAGGATGGAAGACAGGACTGCGAGGTACTTTGAGATTCCTCCAGGTGGAGATGAGGACCAGCCGCAGTTGGGCAGTGCCAGTGGCTCAACCATGGAACCCCTTGTGCCGGTTCCGGAAGCTGACGTCGCTCCTGATGAGGTCGATGAGCTCGCATTGTTGGCGGGCTCATCGAGCTCGGAACACGACCAGGCATGAAGCTGCTGCAGATAAATCTGCATCACTGCATAGCGGCTTGTGATGTGCTACAGCAGTATGTCAGAGGTAAGGATATTGATGTTATTTTAATACAAGAGCCTTATCTTTTAAATGGTAGGATTGCGGGGCTTGGTTGGCCTGGCTACGGCTTGATTGCGGGGTCGGACCGGCCACGGGCCTGCATCCTACACAAGAACAAATTTAAAATGCTGCCCCTCTGGCAATTTTGTTCCAGAGATCTTGCAGCAGCTGTGCTATCCCCCTCTGGGGAGGTGATGAGGGCAGACATCACTATTATAGCCGCATATCTGCCCTATGAGGAAGTTAACCCCTTGCAGCATGTGGAGAGGATGCTGGATGAGGGGGTTACTAATTTACTGGTGGCCCTGGATGCTAATGCGCACCATGAAGCCTGGGGAAGCTCCAACAACAACCCAAGAGGTGAGCAAATATTTGAGTCTATCATAAGGTCTGGCCTTGATATATTAAACAGGAGGAATAGGTCAACCTTCTGTGATAGGTTGAGGTCAGAGGTGATAGGCATAACAATAGCATCTAACGAGGTAAGTACCTACATCAAACACTGGCATGTCTCTGGTGAAGAGACATGCTCAGATCATAAATACATCCTATTTGACCTCTGCATTAGTGATCCCCAGACCTTGCTGTACAGAAACCCCAGGCGCACGGACTGGGGGCTCTTCAGCAGCAGTCTGGAGGAGAACCTTAAAAGTTGCCCTCAGGGCATCAAAAACACATGGCAGCTGGAATCCCTCAATGATGCTTTGACAAAAGCCATTATGGATCCCTATACCAGCAGTAATCGTGTCTGCTGTGTCAGTTCCAACAGGAAAACCTCCTGGTGGAATGATAATTTGAATAAGCTAAGGAATGGCACCAGGAAGCTATTCAATGCTGATAAAAAAGAGGGTAAGTGGGAGACCTACAGAGTGTCTCTCACTGAGTACCACAAACAGGTAAGGAAGGCCAAAAGACAGGCATGGAGGAAGTACTGCAGTGATGTGGACAATATTCCTGCTGCCTGTCGCATCAAAAAGATAATGTCCAGGGATGTGGGACACACAGTCTTGGGTACCCTCAGGACAAGGAGCGGATACACGCAGGATGAGGAGGAAACCCTGAGGGAGTTGGCTGATTGTCACTTTCCGGGGTGTGAATCCCATTTGGAGTGTGAGGTAGCTCCGGAGGAACACATCTTAGGAACGGATGGTGTACATCTGGCGAAGGCTAGGGAGATCATAAATGTGAGCTCCCTCAAATGGACTATTGACTCATTCGAGCCCTACAAATCGGAGAGGCCCTGATGGTGTCTTGCCGGTCCTGTTGAAACAGGGATTTACGGCGATCAGGACCTACCTGCTTGAACTTTTGGGAGGAAGCCTAGCATTTGGATATATTCCTCAGAAGTGGAGAACGTCCAGGCTATGTTACCTCTCAAAACCTGGCAAGGAGTCATATGATGACCCCAAAGCATTCAAACCAATAAGTTTGTCATCATTCTTGATGAAGACACTAGAAAAGATCTTAGATAGATACATCAGGGAAAGTGCTTTGGTAGCAAATCCAATACACTCGCTTCAATTCGCATACCAAGCAGGGAAATCCTGTGAGGTTGCTCTTTTTAACCTGGTTACAAGATTGGGGAGATCCATGAAACAGGGCGAAACTACAGTAGGCATCTTTGTAGATATAGAAGGTGCCTTTGACAGAACACCTTACAGCACCATAAGTAGGGCGCTGAGGAGCGAAGAGATTGAGCCTGTTGTCTGCAGGTGGATTAATTCCATGCTGGAGCAGAGAGCTCTTACATCTGAACTAGGTACCACCAAACTGTGGATCAAGCCCAGAGGAGGCTGCCCGCAGGGAGGTGTACTTTCACCACTGCTCTGGTGTTTGGTGGCGGACTCACTTCTATCAGCAATCAACGGAGCAGGCTTCTATGCACAGGGGTACGCGGATGATGTAGCCATTCTGGTTTGAGGCAGATATCACTGTGTAATCTCTGATCTGCTTAATACAGTAACAAATATTCTGTCGCGCTGGTGCTTGGATAATGGTCTGAGCATCAACCCGCGTAAGATAAACGTTCTGGCTTTTAATAGAAAGCACAAGGTGGTCATAAGACTGCCAATGCTCAATGGAATCCAGTTATGTTGGAACAGCGCGGTCAAATATCTTGGGCTGACGCTAGACGAAAAACTGAGATGGAGACAACACGTGAATAACACGACAAACAAAGCTATTAGATGCCTGTGGGCTTGCAAAAGGGCAGTGGGAAAGTCATGGGGCTTGAAGCCGAAAATGATCTATTAGCTGTATGTCACGGCCATTAGACCCATTGTGACCTATGCAGCCCTGGTGTGGTGGCAAGGCGCAGGTAAAAGTGGATCCAGACTTAAGATGGAGAAGCTACAGAGATTGGCCTGTCTAATGATGATGGGTACGATGAGGACGACTCCTACTGCTACAATGGAGATGGTGCTTGGGCTCAGGCCATTAGCACTGGAACTTGAGTACCAAGCCTTGGTCTCCAGGTACAGGCTGCTTAAACAGAACATAATCCCTGGAGTATCTGACCTGTGTAGCTCAAGGGAACTGTTCACTAAAATTGAGGCAGATCGCATCTTAGCAATGCGGTCTGATCTTCAGGTTGGCGTTGCGATGTCGCCTAAGTATATGGTCAATATTGACACAACGAAAAGGCACAGGCCCTGCAACGGCATCAATTGCTACACGGATGGCTCGCTCATTGCTTCTGGTGCGGGAGCAGGGTTCTGGAGGAGGGACAAACCTAGGGAAGGAACTTGGATCTCCCTGGGGAGGTACTCCTCAGTATTTCAATCTGAAGTACTGGCCATTAATTACTGTGCGCAGACACTGCTGGATGAGCGGATGTCAGGTAGAAGGATTACTTTCTTTACTGACAGCCAAGCTGCCATAGGTGCGATAAGTGGACACAGTACCAACTCACGAATTGTGTGGGACTGCTATGCAGCTCTTAACAAACTGGCTGAGAGTAACAGGGTTAGCATCGAGTGGGTTCCTGGACACCATGGTATCCTTGGCAATGAAGAGGCTGATAGGCTGGCTAGACTAGGGTCGGATAGAGTTCCGTGCAGTCCTGAACCAGTTTACGGCATTGGTCTCAGCTATGCAAAGCGCAGAATAAAGGACATCTACCTTCGGAAAATGAACCATTATTGGTGCAGACTAGGTGGCTTAAAACACTCTAAACTATTCCTTGACAGCTTCAATGAGAAGTTGAACAAAGCCGCTCTGGAGCTGGGCAGGGAGGCATTAAAGACAATCATAGCGGTGATTACGGGGCATAGCAGGCTCAACGCCCACATGTTTAGGCTGGGACTGGCGGGTGTCCCCTCTTGCCGCTTTTGTCATGCAGTGGACGAATCACCCTACCACATTGTCTGCCTATGTGATAGGTTTGTCAACCTAAGATTTGAGACCTTTGGTCTGGATAGAGTCACCGATCCCAGGCAGCACGAAGTTATCAATCCAGCAAGCATACTGAAATTTGTGGGTTCGACTAACCTAAGATTTTAATAAATCGCATATAGATATGGTCGCAGTGCAGATAATGCCCACTTAAAAAAACGGCTTCTCTCTCCAAATCGCCCTGAGGATGACCTACACTTTAGGTCGAAACGTCGGCACATAATTATAAGTCTAGTACTTATTCAGTGTTTTTTTTTACTGCACCTCCCCAACTATCTCCTTTCTACATTTGATCATCCAGTCAACTATTTTCCTCTCATACATAAATGTTAAAGTTTGTATGTTTGTCTCTCTTTCACGCAAAAACTACTGGACGGATTTGGATGAAACTTTACAGTAATATAGGTTATACATCAGAATAACACATAGGCTATAGCAAGCGCAGATATAGGGAGCGTGCAGGGGCACGTCCTCTCCCTCGACAGTTTTTTAAATACTATGGAGAATCCATTTATGTTCAGTTGCGAATCAACTCAAGTTAAATTCCGCGAGCTGCTTCACAGTTGTTGCCTTGGCAACAGAGAGAGAGGACTTTTGTTTTCACCCACTCGACCGTCTAGTACTTCACTTCTCTGGACTTCCGATTCAGACCACTTGCTAACCACGTCTCTCCGCTCTTCTCGACTGAAGCTAACCTCACTTTCCGGCACTGCATTGGGACGGTACCATAATCACATTCGCCCATGGCCAAGAGACGCCTATCACCAGACACGAGATCCATGCCCTTTATAATTCCACTAGATCCCCGAGCAACCAGATATTGCCAGAACAAGGGTAGTAAATCTCCGCCAGTAAGTCTCCGTCTCCAGCTGTAAGTTCTCATTCATTTAATCATCAAAAGACAATACGATATAACATCACCGTTCGAGATAAAGACTCTACACTCGATCGCCATGTGGCTCTATCGTCCAGTGTTAACATTTTGTTCATATGAATCATCATTTCGAGTTAGAAATTAATATTTACTAATTTCTTTGTATAACATTAATATTAACCATTCCTTTTTTTTTCTCTTTCTTTGTAAAATTGATAATTTCTGTATTTTCTTAATATGTAAAAATTGCCTAACCTTTTTTAATATATTTAGATTTAATAAAACCACATGTTTCAGTATCAGGCCTAATTTATTTCCTTCACCGGATCTATTTATCTCATATTTAGAATATTTAATTTTTTTTCTATTCACTCTAATCACGCGAACAAAACAACCTTAAACAAAGTATTCTAGAGGCAGCAGTATTCTGAATTATAGTCTCAGTCAAATATTCTATCCAGAGCGTTAGAAGGTTTCCCTACACTGTGTACTGTATTCTGTAACTGTCATGGTGAGGAGTATAAACATTAAGGTTACTGTTTGTATAAGTTTTGATTGAGTACTTATTTTCAGCAAGCCAGGACCGGTCTAATCAGTTTCATCAAAACATGAATTTAAAAAAATACACTTTACATTTTTACAGACGGAATAAAGTATTGTTTGTAAACGGTTCCAATCAGAGATACTATTAAAAACCAAAACAAGATATACTTATATTTTAAACCTCTCCATTAAGTATAACTTGGTTCGATTTCCTCTAGCAACTCAGTATGAGACAATTTACAGAGACTATCGACCCCTGTGTAAAGGTAGCCTAATTGCATACTTCATAAACTTAATTTAACTAATACACATAATGTAAATGAAAAACAATATTTTACCACGAAATTTCTTTATATAGGATTTACCATTATGAAACGAACAAATTGACCAACAGTATTATTTTTTCTTTTTAAACCCTCTAAACGATGTTAAGCAAGATAGTTTAGAAAAGACTTAAAATACAGTACTTTAGGGCCAGCAGTTTTGTGAATTATAGTCTAAGTTAAATGCTCTATCCAGAGCATTAGAAGGTTACCCTACACAGTGTACTGCCTTCTGTTAGTGTCATGATGAGTAGTATAAAACTTAAGGATACTGTTTGTGTAAGTTTGCAGTGAGTACTTATTTTCAGCAACTCATGACCGGTGTAATCAGTTTCATCATTACATGAACATAAAAAGATATACATTAGTAAATTACAGACCGAATTAAGTATTTTTTGTGAACGGTCCCTATCAGAGGCACTCTTAAAAACCAAAACAAGATATACTTAAATTTTAAACCTCTCTATTAAGTATAACTTGGTTCGATTTTCTCTAGCAACACAGTATGAGACAATTTACTGAGACTATCGACATATATGTTGTTGATAATTCCCCACATAGTTAATATTATTATTAAGTGTAGTTAGTTAATATTATTATTAAGTATAATTGTATGTGTGATTATGTCACCACTGGATACATATGGCAGTGGTAGTTTTTACTGAGTGATTGTTGCTTCCTGTTTTTCATGCTTGTTTTTGTACTCTTGTGTGTGCTCTGAATAAATCAGTTTTCATCACGTTTATATTGCGTTTATTATTATTTCCTTTTATTTATTACAAAAGGTTATGGGCCCAGACGTCTGAGGAAACTCTTAAGTGGAAAATTGATAAACGTGATTTCGGAAATTTAGTGTGTATCCGTTTCGAGGTTATTATCGCACGTGGTCTGAAGTTTTTGTTACTGTGTTCTGGGTTTATTACGCGGTTAAACGATGGCCAGTGCGACAAATATTCTGTTGGGAATTAAGCCGTTTGATGGAGCCAACTTTGTTAATTGGAGCTTTCGTATGAAGCTATTGTTGGAGCAAAATGGTGTGGCCCATGTGTTGACGGAAGAAGCCCCTACTGAGCAAGCGGAACTTAAAAAGTTTAAACAAGATGATATCAAAGCACGAAACATAATTGTTCAGGGTTTGGCAGACAGTATTTTGTCGATGATCAAAGATAAGACGACTGCAAATGAAATGTTTGATGCCCTCTCATCCACGTATGAGAAGAAAGGTATGAAATCACTTGTGACTGCTCAAAAGATCTGGCGGAAGCTCGAGTTTAAAAAGGATAAGGCACTTCAAGAATTCTTCCAGGAATTTGAATCCCTCGCATCCGAGGTTAAAGTGGCCGGCGGAAAATTGGACGAAGAGGAGATCGTCAATCAGTTATTGGTGGCTATGCCTTCGGATTTCGACAGTGTAGTCTCTGCATTGGATATTTTGTGCAATAGGGACAAATCAACAATTAGCCTAGAATATGTGAAAAATACTCTACTTGCAGAAGAGGAGAGAAGAGGCAAGAAGGAAGAGCAGGTGAGTGCTTTTGTGTCTTATAAACATCCAAAGGCCAAATTCAAATTTACCAAAACAAAGGAAGCTAAAGTTAATGTGCAATCCAGCTCATTTGTTGGTAAATGCTATTATTGTAAACAGCAGGGACATATGAAGAACAATTGTCCGAAATTAAGAAATAAACACATAGCTGGAGTGTCCAATGAGGAAGAGTTTACATTTATGACATCTTTTAATGAAAAGAGTGTGGATTGTTTATCAGTTGTTAAGAAGGACACATGTTTGATGACACCTGGTGAGAAGGTTGCAAGTTTGATGTTTGTTGTTGATAGTGGTGCAAGTAGTCACATGGTGAAAAATGATTATAGACCGTATTTGAAAGACATTGGTCCGGAAAAAGTTAACATTAGTGTTGCTAAGGAAGGACAATGTGTTAGAGCAACTCACAAAGGTAACTTATCATGTTTTTCTGATGACGGTGCTCGAATTCAAATTACTGACGTTCTCATTTGTGAAAATTTAGCATTCAATTTGTTATCAGTTCGGAAATTAGAAGAAAAGGGATGTCGCGTGATTTTTGAAAAATCGTCTGTAATGATATTTTATGGAAACAAAGTGTTATATGGACAAGTTTTTGGACGTTTATATGTTGTCAAACTCAATGTATTTCAGGAATATGCAAATGTGACAGGCCATATAAACGATCTGATGCACAGAAGAATGGGACATTCTTCTAAGTACCCGGTTGGACTATGTGAGGTGTGTATGAAAGGTAAACAAGCAAAGCTACCTTATGCTAAGCGGATCCCGGATGAAAGGAAGTCCACAAGAATTTTGGAGAGAGTATCAAGTGACGTTTGTGGTAAGATAACACCTCCCACTTATGATGGGTACAATTATTTTGTTACTTTTGTTGATAATTTTAGTCACTTTTGTGTTACTTACTTATTAAGACATAAATCAGAAGTATTTGAAAAATTTAAGTGGTATTTGGCAATGGCTGAAACTAAATTTGGTGTGTCACTGAAAAATTTAAGATGCGATAGAGGAGGTGAATACGTATCTCATGATTTTATTAATTTTTGTAAAAAAAGAGGGATTGTATTAGAATATTCTATGCCGAGGAATCCATCCCAGAACGGCATCTCGGAACGTATGAATCGAACATTGCTTGATAAAGCTGGATGCCTACTGTTTGATAGTAATTTGGAAAAGGAAATGTGGGGAGAGGCTATTATGTCAGCGACATATCTTGTTAATAGACTACCCACAAATGCCCTACCCGATGGTGAAGTTCCTGCAAAGCGATGGTATGGATTTGAACCTGATCTCAAGAAAATAAAAGTTTTTGGATGCCCAGCATATTCTCACATCCATAAAGAGGACAGGAAAGGGAAAGTTGGCGAAAGGTCAAAGAGACTTTTTCTTGTCGGTTTCTGCGAAAACAGGTTACAGGCTGTGGAATCCCTCTACGAGGAAAATAGAGTTTGCCCGTAATGTTATTTTTGATGAAAATGGAAGATCAGAAACATCTCAAGAATTGCCTGTTACTGACACTAAACATATTGTGGTTCTGCCTGAAGAAGATAACCCAAGGAAGTCTACTACTGATGATGTAGAAGATTTTTATGGTTTCGAATCATTAGATGAAGAAGAAGAAAAATCAGAAAAAAAATCGAAACGAATGACAATGAAGCCTAAATATCTTGAAGATTTTGTCACATCACTGGCGTATGAGATGGCTCTCTCTGCATGTGATACTCCTCAAAGTTATGATGATGCCATCAAGGACTTGGGTTGGCAAGAAGCCATAAACAATGAATTGTCTTCTTTAGAAGAAATTCAGACTTGGGAGGTGGTTGACCCTACAGAAGACCAGCCAATAATTGATAGTAGATGGATTTTTACCTCAAAAATTGTGGATGGTGCACCCAAGAAGAAAGCTCATTTGGTAGCAAGGGGCTACCAACAACCTCCAACAGAGGATGAAGACTTGTTCGCCCCAGTGGCAAGGATGGTCACTCTTCGAATTCTGCTCTCTGTGGCTGTTGAACGTGATCTCTACATCAACCAACTAGATGTGCGTTCAGCATTTTTAAAAAGTGAGTTATCAGTTCCTGTGTATATGAGGCTACTGGATGGTCTCAAGTGCAGTGAAGTGCAGGTATTAAAATTGGTTAAAGCACTATATGGTCTAAGGCAAAGTCCTAAAACTTGGAATAATTACATAAATAATAAAATTCTTGATTTGGGATTTAAAAGATCAAAAATAGATCCATGTTTATATTATAAAGGGACAATTAAAATAGCTCAAACCTTAGAAACAAAAAGATCTAAACATTATGATATTAAATATAACTATGTTAAAGACCTAGTGAGTAAGGGAATTGTAAAAATAATTTATATTGAGTCTAAAGAACAAATAGCAGACTTATTAACTAAGGCATTAACAAAAATTAAGTTTGAATATTTCTGTAAACTTGTAAATCTTGTTAATGTATAATCTTAGACCGAATGTGGAATTAAGGGTGGGTGTTGTTGATAATTCCCCACATAGTTAATATTATTATTAAGTGTAATTAGTTAATATTATTATTAAGTATAATTGTATGTGTGATTATGTCACCACTGGATACATATGGCAGTGGTAGTTTTTACTGAGTGGTTGTTGCTTCCTGTTTTTCATGCTTGTTTTTGTACTCTTGTGTGTGCTCTGAATAAATCAGTTTTCATCACGTTTATATTGTGTTTATTATTATTTCCTTTTATTTATTACAAAAATATATTTTCAGCAAGACATGACCGGTCTAATCAGTTTCATCATTACATGAATTTAAAAAGATATACTTCAGATAATTACTGATTGAATTAAGTACCAACGGTGAACGGTCCCATTCAGAGGTACTATTTAAAACCAAAACAAAATATACTTAAATTTTAAACCTCTCTATTAAGAGGTAATTTAATTTAATTTTACCATGAAATTTCTTTATAAAGGATTTATCATTATGACACAAACAAGATTGTTTAACAGTATTATATTTTTTTATTAACCCTCTAAATGATGTTAAGCAAGATAGTTTATCAAAGACCTTAAACAAAGTATTCTAGAGCATGCAGTTTTGTGAATTATAGTCTAAGTCAAATGTTCTATCCAGAGCGTTAGAAGGTTATCCTACACAGTGTACTGCCTTCTGTTAGTGTCATGATGAGGAGTATAAAAGTTAAGGGTACTGTTCGTATAAGTTTGCATTGAGTACTTATTTTCACCAAGCCAGGACCGGTCTAATCACTTTCATCAAAACGTGAATTTAATAAAATATACTTTACATTTTTACAGACGGAATTAAGTATTTTTTGTGAACGGTCCCAATCAGAGATATTATTAAAAACCAAAACAAGATATACTTATATTTTAAACCTCTCCATTAAGTATAACTTGGTTCGATTTCCTCTAGCAACTCAGTATGAGACAATTTAACGAGACTATCGACCCCTGTGTAAAGCTAGCCTAATTGCATACTTCATAGACTTAATTTAACTAATGCACCTAATGTAAATGAAAAACAATATTTTACCAAGAAATTTCTTAATTTACGAGTTACCATTATGAAACGAACAAATTGACCAACAGTATTATTTTTTCTTTTTAAACCCTCTAAATGATGTTAAGGAAGATAGTTTATCAAAGACCTTAAACAAAGAATTCTAGAGCCAGCAGTTTTGTGAATTATAGTCTAAGTCAAATGTTCTATCCAGAGCGTTAGAAGGTTGCCCTAAAAAGTGTACTACATTCAGTCTAATCAGTTTCATCAAAACGTGAATTTAAAAAGATATACTTCAGATAATTACAGATCGAATTAAGTACCTAAAGTGAACGGTCCCATTCAGAGGTAATATTAAAAACCAATACAAGATATACTTATATTTTAAATCTCTCTATTAAGTATAACTTAGTTCGATTTCCTCTAGCAACCCCCCTATGTTCTTAGTAAAGTACATAGATGACCTTTTAATTATCACAAATAAAAATAATTTAGAAAATTTTAGTAAAATCCTAAATGAACAAAATAAAAACATAAAATTTACACAAGAATTGGAAAATAATAACTTAATAAATTTTTTAGACCTTACTATCATAAGAAACCAAAATAATAACCTTAAAACAAAATGGTATAAAAAGGATATCACTTCAAGTAAATTACTTAATTATTACTCTAATTGTTGGTTGATGGAATAAAATAAATGATTCGAGAGATAAAGTTAGATTTTATTCTCATATACAGATATAGCTCATGTCATGGCGCGGCAACAACAATACTGAAGTGAACCATACTTATACATGACGTCATGGCAAGCGCCTTCTATATTACAGATTAATAAGACGAATTTGGAATTACAATATCAATATTCCCCCATAATTCTAAATTTCGAAAAAACAAAAATTAAATTCAAACAAACAAATCATTAAAACATCAATCCAATATTTTCAACATTAATTTTGTGCTTGAGTCCACTCAAGGGTTTAGTTAAGAAATCTGCAACATTCTTATCAGAAGAAATATACTCAATACAAACACTATTATTTTTAACATGTTCTCTAACAAAATGATGTCTAATGTCTATATGTTTTGATCGTTCATTAATTACAGAGTTTTTAGATAATTCTAATGCACCAATGTTGTCACAAAATAGTTTGGTAGGCCCGGTCACTACACTGGGGTCTATTTCAGTTATCAAATTTCTGATCCAAAGAATCTCTTGAAGAGTCGATGATATGCTCATGTACTCTGCTTCACAACTCGACAAAGCAACTGTCTTCTGTTTTTTGCTGTTCCAAACGATTGCACCCCCTTGGATTAAAAAGCAATAGCCTGTGACTGAGTGTCTTTCATTAATTTTATTCCCCCAGTCAGCATCACAGTACACATTCAGATCATCTCTTCCATCCTTAGAAAACGTCAATCTATAATCTGCAGTACCTTTTATGTATCTGAGTAGTCTCTTCACGGCATTCCAATGAACTCTTCGGTAGTTGTTGTATCTGCTGAGAAGGTGAATGGCAAAAGCAATGTCAGGTCGGGAAACTTGAGACAGATAGAGCAGGCTGCCTATTGCTTCTCGATAAGGAATGCTTTTACATTCATCATCCTCCCCTTTGTCATGTTCGGTGAAGTCTAGTCCAGGTTCTAAGGGGTTCTTTACCGGCTTAGCATTGTCCATATTAAATTTTTTCAGAATTTGCTCAGCATATGATTTTTGGGAAATGCTGATTTTTCCATTGGCGCGATCACGAATGATTTCCATTCCAAGGCATCTTTTGATTGCACCAAGGTCTTTCATCTCAAAGCTCTCCTTCAATTTTTCTTTAATTTCGGTGGCTAGAACATGGTCATTATAGAACATTATAAAATCGTCTACATAAATTGCTATTATAAGAAAAGATTTATTAATCCGAATAATGTAAACACAGGGATCCGCTTTTGATTGTTGAAAACCAAGGTTTATCAATTTTTCATGTAGGTTTTTATTCCAACAACGCCCACTTTGTTTAAGTCCATAAATAGACTTTTTTAGCCTCCATACCTTCCCTTTGTCGGTTTCCTCAAGGAACTCCGGTGGTGGTATTACGTAGATTTCTTCCTCTAATTCACCATGTAAGTAGGCCGTTGTCACATCCATGTGGTCCACTTCGAGATCTTCTTTTGCGGCATAAGAAAGTAAATATCTTATGGAAGAATATTTGACGACAGGTGAGAACGTTTCTACATAATCTCGCCCATAAACTTGGCTACAGCCCTTAACGACCAGTCTGGCTTTAAAAATCCTCTTTTCTTGATCCTCTTTTATTTTAAAAACCCATTTTGATTTTAAAGGTTTGGTGTTGGTTGGAAGGTCAACAATTTCGAAAGTCTTGTTTATCTTCAATGCGTCCATCTCTCTTTCCATGGCAGCAATCCACATTTCCTTATAGGGTCCGTCTATGTCCTGTATTTCTTCATTTGACGCTAAATATAGTTCAAATCCAGGGAAGGTCTTAATTTTACGATGGCGCTTCGATCTTCGAGTAGTCCCATCCTCCTCTTCCAACGTCCTCTCAAAAATCTCAGTCTCATTTTCAAATCCGATGAATGGCTCTCCATCGCTTAACTCTTCGATGTATGGTTCTTCACAATCTGGCTTTTCATAGCTTGGTTTATTTAATTGCTCTGAGAAAATAATAGGAATTTCCCTTGACTGTTTAAAGATCTCATTAGGTTTTTCAATCGAAGTTGGCCTCTCAATAAATTTAACGTCCCTGGAAATGATTACACGCTTCGGGTTTGAAGGATTGATGAGTCTGTATGCCTTACAGTTATTCGGGTAGCCGACGAATATGCACTCTTCAGACTTTGTGTCTAATTTTTTTTAATTTTCTTTGGGGATAAATCTCATGGCCTTACACCCAAACACTTTAAGATATGATATGTTGACTTTTCTCCCGGACCAAATTTCTTCTGGCACCTTAAAATTCAAAGCTTTCGTAGGGCTACGATTTTTTAAGTAGGTGGCAGTATTTACTGCTTCCCCCCAATATCTGCGATCCAGACCTGAGTCTTCCAGCATGGCTCTTGATTTTTCGATAATCGTGCGATTGACTCTTTCACTTACCCCATTTTGTTGTGGAGAATAAGGTGCAGATTTTTGGTGCAGAATCCCTTGACTGTGCAAGTAATTTTCAAAATTTTTATTCGTATATTCTTTTCCATTGTCGGTACGTATTGTCTTGATTTTGGCGTCGAGCTGCTTTTCTACTTCATTCTTAAAATCTTTGAACTTATCCAAAGTTTCATACTTGTTCTTCAATAAATATACAACCGTTTTTCGGCTGAAATCATCAGTGAACGTTAACATGTATCGCGCACCACCCCAAGAGGGTACGCTCATCGGTCCGCACAAATCCGAGTGTATGAGTTTCAGCTTCTGTGATGACTGTACACCCCTGTCCCTTTTAAAAGGTTCTCTGCTTTGTTTACCTTTGATGCAGGCCAAACAATCGCTGTCATCGTTATCATTAAAGTCCATTCCCACTGCAGAACCTTTTAATTTTTTCATATAAAATCTATTCAGGTGCCCTAATCTTTGATGCCACAGATCGTGAGGTAATTTTTTTACCTGTTTAGTTTCATTATTATCATCGACCACTAGATTTACGGCTTGCGGTCTTCTTACCTTAAAAACTCCATTTTCATTAATTCCAGTCAGAAGTTCACTACCAGTAACATCACATTTGGGATAAATTTTACATTCGTCCCGATCAAAAACAACAGTGTACCCCTTATCAGTCATTTTACTCACTGATAAAAGGTTAGTCCCTAGTTGTGGAACGTACAACACATCAGAAACATCAATATCACTTGAAAGGTTCACTGATCCAACAGCTTCTGAAGAAATTTTA
This sequence comes from Arma custos, assembly GCA_037127475.1. Classification (NCBI taxonomy): domain Eukaryota; kingdom Metazoa; phylum Arthropoda; class Insecta; order Hemiptera; family Pentatomidae; genus Arma; species Arma custos. The sequence continues at coordinate 108,182 of JBBAGI010000150.1, read as the reverse complement.
TCATTATTAGCCTCTGAAATCTCTTGTTTGTTTACACTACTGTCCCTCAGCCAATGTTTGTTTTTAGTCATATGGGAGGTTGCACCAGAATCCATTATCCAGTCGTTGGGATCAGTTATCACAGATGATAAGGCGGCTAATAAAGTCGATTTTTTTTTTACATTTTCCTTTTTTTCAAAAACTTTCTTCTTGCATTCAGATGACTTATGTCCTTTTTTCTTGCATTTGAAACAAATTAATCCTTCTCGACAATTTGCAAGAATGTGCCCTGGTTTTTTACAGTTATAACAATTAAGTGGAGGACGTTCATTTTTCTTGAATTTTGTTACCAAAGCCGATTCCTCTCCTGAATCCTCCTTCGAAGATTTTTGAATAAGGACGGATCTAATATAATCGGAAGTAGTTTTGACACCTGTGCTTTCCATAGCCATTATCATTGGCTCGTATTCGTCCGATAGCCCACTTAACATGATGACACCGATGAATTCGTCATTCATTCCGGCTCCTGTAGCTTCTAATTTTTGGGATAGTGACAAAATCTCATTTAAGTAATCCTCCATGCTACTAAAATGGCTTAATTCAACACGAAAGAGTTTTCTAAGTAGGGATAACCTTCTTGAAAGGCCCTTATCTTCATAAGTATTTTCGAGCTTCTCCCAGATTTCTTTAGCTGTTTTGCTGCTTTTTATGATAGGATAAAGGGATTCATCAATCAACAGACAAATATTGGCTCTGGTCTTCGAATCCTTCTTCTTGTCTTCGTCTTCTCCGGTGACACAACCCCATAAGTCCTCAGCAGTCAAATACATTTCTACTCCAAACTTCCAAGAGCTGTAATTTTCGCGTCCAAGCAATTTTTTAATGCTAGGTGACCAACTGGAGTTGTTATCCATGTTTATCTTCCCGTTCATAGTAAAGATAATCAATACCGTTAACACGTGTCCGGCCCGATTCACACTTACTTCGGTTTCACGCACTAATATAAAAACACGGACTGTCAACTTCTATCGAATATCGTCCTGGGCCCATAACCATTGTTGGTTGATGGAATAAAATAAATGATTCGAGAGATAAAGTTAGATTTTATTCTCATATACAGATATAGCTCATGTCATGGCGCGGCAACAACAATACTGAAGTGAACCATACTTATACATGACGTCATGGCAAGCGCCTTCTATATTACAGATTAATAAGACGAATTTGGAATTACAATATCAATACTAATCACCCGAGGCATCAAATCAAAAACATAGCATTAAATCTAATTAATAGATCAATAAAATTAACAGATGTAGAATTTTTGAAAGAAACGAAAAACAAAATATTCAAAATCCATGTTAACAACGCATTTCCAATCAAACGTAAGTAAAAGATTTATGGCATAAACAAATCAATTTAAATAATAATAAAAAAGATAATCACTTACCTATAAATATAAAAAATAAATTAAATACAAAAGAATCTACTAACATTTCAAAAATACATAGCCAAAATAATGCAATAAAAATTAAACCTTCTCAATCTAAAATAACTAATTTTTTTGTAAAAGAAACTAATAACATAGATCCACTTATAGACAATGATAAAATTAATATAGTAACAAAAGCACAGGATATAGAATTAAAACATAATAAAATTAAATATAATAGTATAACCTATATCAGAGGCTTATCAGAAAAAATCGAGCCAACCTTTAAAAATTATGACATACCAGAAATGAGGATAGCACATAAAACAAGAAACCCAATCAAAAACATTATAACAAGTCAAAAGAATAAGATACCAATTATGGAAAACAAAAATTTAATATATCAACTTACTTGTAATAATTGTGATGGAATATACATTGGACAAACAAGTACACATTTAAAAAACAGAATATATCACCATCAAAATAACATTACACCTAAAGCTAAAACAAGTACCGCATTATCAGCACACTGTAAGAAAGAATTACACACATTTGACTTTGATAAGCCTAAAGTTTTGCATAGAGAGGATAATACTATTAAAAGAAAAAATTTAGAGGCTTTATTCATAAATGATAAATTGGAAAATGCTGTAAACGATAGAAAAGAAGCAGGAGAAATCAGTAAATTACATTCATCCATAATTTTGAAATTAAAAAATAATAGATCATAAGATGAGTTATACTTTGAAAACAAATCAGATAATAATTATAATAACCTGACCATATAACCTACTAGTAGATCTTTAAAAAATAAAAAATTTTCCATATATTTCATAATTAATTAATTGATTTGATAAAATTTTTTTTTTAAATTATATATATATATATAATAAAATAAATAAATTAAATTTGAAAAAAAATTTTTTACTTTTACTTTGTATTATTTTTGTTGATGTGCTGTTAGAACATAATTTGTTATTTTATACTAAAGTCTAATGACTCATAGAAATGAGAAAAAGGATCTGATGGTCCAAAGATCAAAATTTGGTTTTGTTATGCAATATTATTTATTGACCATGGAGGACCAGTGATCTCCTAAGAATTTTTAAAAGTATGACTTTCCAGGTATTTATACTTATGGTATGTTATCTTTGGACATTTATGTTAAATTATTTATAGTATTGTAATTATCGTTAATTTATTTATTTAAAGTTAAAAATGCAGGAGAAGAAAGGATTGAGAATGACACCATAGTGTCAAAACGTCCCTAAGGAGTGAAAATAACTGAATAAACAACAACTGGAAAATGGTTTTTATTTTCTCTTACCCAAAATAAATGAAGAATAAATCCAGTTTAAAAAAAGAAAAAAAATTATAAGAATGTATAACTTGGTTCGATTTCGTCTAGCAACTCAGTATGAGACAATATACAGAGACTATCGACCCCTGCGGAAAATTAGGCTAATTGCATACTTCATAAACTTAATTTAACTAATACACCTAATATAACTGAAATACAACATTTTACCAAGAAATTTCTTTATAAAGGATTTACCATTGTGAAAGGAACAAATTGACCAACAGTATTATTTTTTCTTTTTAAACCCTCTAAATGATGTTAAGCAAGATAGTTTATCAAAGACCTTAAACAAAGTATTCTAGAGCCAGCAGTTTTGTGAATTATAGTCTAAGTCAAATGTTCTATCCAGAGCGTTAGAAGGTGGCCCTACACAGTGTACTACATTCAGTCTAATCAGTTTCATCAAAACGTGAATTTAAAAAGATATACTTCAGATAATTACAGATCGAAATAAGTACCTACGGTGAACGGTCCCATTCAGAGGTACTATCAAAAGCCAAAACAAGATATACTTAAATTTTAAACGTCTCTATTAAGTATAACTTGGTTCGATTTCCTCTAGCAACTCAGTATGAGACAATTTACAGCGACTATCTACCCCTGGGTAAAGCCAGGCTAATTGCATGCTTCATAAACTTAATTTAACTAATGCACCTAATGCAAATGAAAAACAATATTTTACCACAAAATATCTTTATATAGGATTTACCATTATGAAACGAACTAATTGACCAACAGTATTATTTTTTATTTTAAAACCCTCTAAATGATGCTAAGCGTGAATGTTTATCAAAGACCTTAAACAAAGTATTCTAGAGCCAGCAGTTTTGTGAATTATAGTCTAAGTCAAACGTTCTATCCAGAGCGTTAGAAGGTTGCCCTACACAGTGTACTTCATTCAGTCTAATCAGTTTCATCAAAACGTGAATATAAAAAGATATACTTCAGATAATTACAGATCGAAATAAGTACCTACGGTGAACGGTCCCATTCAGAGGTACTATCAAAAACCAAAACAAGATATACTTAAATTTTAAACCTCTCTATTAAGTATAACTTGGTTCGATTTCCTCTAGCAACTCAGTATGAGGCAATTTACAGCGACTATCTACCCCTGGGTAAAGCTAGCCTATTTTCATACTTCATAAACTTAATTTAACTAATACACCTAAAAAAAATGAAAAACAATATTATACCAAGAAATTTCATAATTAACGATATACCATTATGAAACGAACTAATTGATCAACAGTATTATTTTTTATTTTAAAACCCTCTAAATGATGCTAAGCGTGAATGTTTATCAAAGACCTTAAACAAAGTATTCTAGAGCCAGCAATTTTGTGAATTATAGGCTAAGTCAAATGTTCTATCCAGAGCGTTAGAAGGTTGCCCTACACAGTGTACTGCATTCAGTCTAATCAGTTTCATCAAAACGTGAATTTAAAAAGATATACTTCAGATAATTACAGATCGAAATAAGTACCTTCGGTGAACGGTCCCATTCAGAGGTACTATCAAAAACCAAAATAAGATATACTTAAATTTTAAACCTCTCTATTAAGTATAACTTGGTTCGTTTTCCTCTAGCAACTCAGTATGAGACTATTTAGAGAGACTATCGACCCCTGTGTAAAGCTAGCCTAATTTCATACTTCATAAACTTAAATTAACTAATGCACCTAAAAAAAATGAAAAACAATATTATACCAAGAAATTTCATAATTAACGATATACCAGAGACAATTTACAGCGACTATCTACCCCTGGGTAAAGCCAGGCTAATTGCATGCTACATAAACTTAATTTAACTAATGCACCTAATGTAAATGAAAAACAATATTTTACCACAAAATATCTTTATATAGGATTTACCATTATGAAACGAACTAATTGATCAACAGTATTATTTTTTCTTTTTAAACCCTCTAAATGATGTTAAGGAAGATAGTTTATCAAAGACCTTAAACAAAGTATTCTAGAGCCAGCAGTTTTGTGAATTATAGTCTACGTCAAACGTTCTATCCAGAGCGTTAGAAGGTTGCCCTACACAGTGTACTACATTCAGTCTAATCAGTTTCATCAAAACGTGAATATAAAAAGATATACTTCAGATAATTACAGATCGAAATAAGTACCTACGGTGAACGGTCCCATTCAGGGGTACTATCAAAAACCAAAACAAGATATACTTAAATTTTAAACCTCTCTATTAAGTATAACTTGGTTCGTTTTCCTCTAGCAACTCAGTATGAGACTACTTAGAGAGACTATCGACCCCTGTGTAAAGCTAGCCTATTTTCATACTTCATAAACTTAATTTAACTAATACACCTAAAAAAAATGAAAAACAATATTATACCAAGAAATTTCATAATTAACGATATACCAGAGACAATTTACAGCGACTATCTACCCCTGGGTAAAGCCAGGCTAATTGCATGCTACATAAACTTAATTTAACTAATGCACCTAATGTAAATGAAAAACAATATTTTACCACAAAATATCTTTATATAGGATTTACCATTATGAAACGAACTAATTGATCAACAGTATTATTTTTTCTTTTTAAACCCTCTAAATGATGTTAAGGAAGATAGTTTATCAAAGACCTTAAACAAAGTATTCTAGAGCCAGCAGTTTTGTGAATTATAGTCTAAGTCAAACGTTCTATCCAGAGCGTTAGAAGGTTGCCCTACACAGTGTACTACATTCAGTCTAATCAGTTTCATCAAAACGTGAATATAAAAAGATATACTTCAGATAATTACAGATCGAAATAAGTACCTACGGTGAACGGTCCCATTCAGGGGTACTATCAAAAACCAAAACAAGATATACTTAAATTTTAAACCTCTCTATTAAGTATAACTTGGTTCGATTTCCTCTAGCAACTCAGTATGAGGCAATTTACAGCGATTATCTACCCCTGGGTAAAGCTAGCCTATTTTCATACTTCATAAACTTAATTTAACTAATACACCTAAAAAAAATGAAAAACAATATTATACCAAGAAATTTCATAATTAACGATATACCATTATGAAACGAACTAATTGACCAACAGTATTATTTTTTATTTTAAAACCCTATAAATGATGCTAAGCGTGAATGTTTATCAAAGACCTTAAACAAAGTATTCTAGAGCCAGCAATTTTGTGAATTATAGTCTAAGTCAAATGTTCTATCCAGAGCTTTAGAAGGTTGCCCTACACAGTGTACTACATTCTGTAATTGTCATGTAGGGTAGTATGAATGTTAATGCATTGACAACTTATTTTCAGCACGACATGACCGGTCTAGTCAGTTTCATCAAAACGTGAATTTAAAAAGATATACTTCAGATAATTACAGATCGAATTAAGTGCCTACAGTGAACGGTCCCATTCAGAGGTACTATTAAAAACCAAAACAAGATATACTTTAATTTTAAACCTCTCTATTAAGTATATCTTGGTTCGATTTCCTCTAGCAACTCAGTATGAGACAATTTACAGAGACTATCAACCCCTGCGGAAAGCTAGGCTAATTGCATACTTCATAAACTTAATTTAACTAATTCACCTAATATAACTGAAAAACAATATTTTACCAAGAAATTTCTTTATACAGGATTTATCATTATGACACGAACAAGATTGTTTAACAGTATTATATTTCTTTTATTAACCCTCTAAATGATGTTAAGCAAGATAGTTTATCAAAGACCTTAAACAAAGTATTCTAGAGCATGCAGTTTTGTGAATTATAGTCTAAGTCAAATGTTCTATCCAGAGCGTTAGAAGGTTGCCCTACACAGTGTACTACATTCTGTAATTGTCATGTAGGGGAGTATGAATATCAATGCATTGACTGCTTATTTTCAGCAAGACATAACCGATCTAATCAGTTTCATCAAAACTTGAATTTAAAAAGATATACTTCAGATAATTACAGATCGAATTAAGTACCTACGGTGAACGGTCCCATTCAGAGGTACTATTAAAAACCAAAACAAGATATACTTTAATTTTAAACCTCTCTATTAAGTATATCTTGGTTCGATTTCCTCTAGCAACTCAGTATGAGACAATTTACAGAGACTATCAACCCCTGCGGAAAGCTAGGCTAATTGCATACTTCATAAACTTAATTTATCTAATACACCTAAAAAAAATGAAAAACAATATTATACCAAGAAATTTCATAATTTACGATTTACCATTTTGAAACGAACTAATTGACCAACAGTATTATTTTTTCTTTTTAAACCCTCTAAATAATGTTTCGCAAGATAGTTTATCAAACACCTTAAACAAAGTATTCTAGAGCCAGCAGTTTTGTGAATTATAGTCTAAGTCAAATGTTCTATCCAGAGCTTTAGAAGGTTGCCCTACACAGTGTACTACATTCTGTAATTGTCATGTAGGGGAGCATGAATGTTAATGCATTGACTACTTATTTTAAGCAAAACATGACCGGTCTAATCAGTTTCATCAATACGTGAATTTAAAAAGATATACTTCAGATAATTACAGATCGAATTAAGTACCTACAGTGAACGGTCCCATTCAGAGGTACTATCAAAAACCAAAACAAGATATACTTAAATTTTAAACCTCTCTATTAAGTATAACTTGGTTCGATTTCCTCTAGCAACTCAATATGAGAAAATTTACAGAGAATATCAACCCCTGCGGAAAGCTAGGCTAATTGCATACTTCATAAACTTAATTTAACTAATTCACCTAATATAACTGAAAAACAATATTTTACCAAGAAATTTCTTTATACTGGATTTATCATTATGACACGAACAAGATTGTTTAACAGTATTATATTTCTTTTATTAACCCTCTAAATGATGTTAAGCAAGATAGTTTATCAAAGACCTTAAACAAAGTATTCTAGAGCATGCAGTTTTGTGAATTATAGTCTAAGTCAAATGTTCTATCCAGAGCGTTAGAAGGTTGCCCTACACAGTGTACTACATTCTGTAATTGTCATGTAGGGGAGTATGAATGTTAATGCATTGACAATTTTAACAGTATTATTTTCAGCAAGACATGACCAGTCTAATCAGTTTCATCAAAACGTGAATTTAAAAAGATATACCTCAGATAATTACAGATCGAATTAAGTACCTACGGCGAACGGTCCCATTCAGAGGTACTATTAAAAACCAAAACAAGATATACTTAAATTTTAAACCTCTCTATTAAGTATAACTTGGTTGGATTTCCTCTAGTAACTCAGTATGAGACAATTTAACGAGACTATCGACCCCTGTGTAAAGCTAGCCTAATTGCATACTTCTTAGACTTAATTTAACTAATACACCTAATATAACTAAAAAACAATATCTTACCAAGAAATTTCTTAATAAAGGATTTACCACTATAAAACCAACAAATTAACCAACAGTATTATTTTTTCTTTTTAAACCCTCTAAATGATGCTAAGCGTGAAAGTTTAGAAAAGATGTAAAATACAGTATTTTAAAGCCAGCAGTTTTGTGAATTATAGTCTAAGTCAAATGTTCTATCCAGAGCGTTAAAAGGTTTCCCTACACTCTGTCCTGCATTCTGTAAGTGTCATGGTGAGAAGTTTCAAAGTTAAGGGTACTGTCTGTGTAAGTTTGCATTGACTACTCATTTTCAGCAAAACAAGACCGGTCTAATCAGTTTCATCAAAATGTGAATTTAAAAAGATATACTTCAGATAACTACAGATCGAATTAAGTACCTACGGCGAATGGTCCCATTCAGAGGTACTATTAAAAACCAAAACAAGATATACTTAAATTTTAAACCTCTCTATTAAGTATAACTTGGTTCGATTTCCTCTAGCAACTCAGTATGAGATAATTTAACGAGACTATCGACCCCTGTGTAAAGCTAGCCTAATTGCATACTTCATAGACTTAATTTAACTAATACACCTAATATAACTGAAAAACAATATCTTACCAAGAAATTTCTTTATAAAGGATTTACCATTATGAAAGGAACAAGATTGTTTAACAGTATTATATTTTTTTTTTTAACCCTCTAAATGATGTTAAGCGAGATAGTTTTCAAAGACCTTAAACAAAGTATTCAAGAGCCAGCAGTTTTGTGAATTATAGTCTAAGTCAAATGTTCTATCCAGAGCGTTAGAAGGTTGCCCTACACAGTGTACTACATTCTATAATTATCATGTAGTGTAGTATGAATGTTAATGCATTGACTACTTATTTTCATCAAGACATGACCGGTCTAATCAGTTTCATCAAAACGTGAATTTAAAAAGATATACTTCAGATAACTATTGATCGAATTAAGTACCTACGGCGAACGGTCCCATTCAGAGGTACTATTAAAAACCAAAACAAGATATACTTAAATTTTAAACCTCTCTATTAAGTATAACTTGGTTCGATTTCCTCTAGCAACTCAGTATGAGACAATTTAACGAGACTATTGACCCCTGTGTAAAGCTAGCCTAATTGCATACATCATAGACTTAATTTAACTAATACACCTAATATAACTGAAAAACAATATCTTACCAAGAAATTTCTTAGTAAAGAATCTACCACTATAAAACCAACAAATTAACCAACAGTATTATTTTTTCTTTTTAAACCCTCTAAATGATGCTAAGCGTGAAAGTTTAGAAAATACGTAAAATACAGTATTTTAAAGCCAGCAGTTTTGTGAATTATAGTCTAAGTCAAATGTTCTATCCAGTGCGTTAGAAGGTTTCCCTACACTCTGTCCTGCATTCTGTAAGTGTCATGGTGAGAAGTTTCAAAGTTAAGGGTACTGTCTGTGTAAGTTTGCATTGACTACTTATTTTCATCAAGACATGACCGGTCTAATCAGTTTCATCAAAACGTGAATTTAAAAAGATATACTTCAGATAACTATTGATCGAATTAAGTACCTACGGCGAACGGTCCCATTCAGAGGTACTATTAAAAACCAAAACAAGATATACTTAAATTTTAAACCTCTATTAAGTATAACTTGGTTCGATTTCCTCTAGCAACTCAGTATGAGACAATTTAACGAGACTATCGACCCGTGTGTAAAGCTAGCCTAATTGCATACTTCATAGACTTAATTTAACTAATACACCTAATATAACTGAAAAACAATATCTTACCAGGAAATTTCTTAATAAAGGATTTACCATTATGAAACGAACAAGATTGTTTAACAGTATTACATTTTTTTTATTAACCCTCTAAATGATGTTAAGGGAGATAGTTTATCAAAGACCTTAAACAAAGTATTCTAGAGCCAGCAGTTTTGTGAATTATAGTCTAAGTCAAATGTTCTATCCAGAGCGTTAGAAGGTTGCCCTACACAGTGTACTACATTCTGTAATTATCATGTAGTGGAGTATGAATGTTAATGCATTGACTACTTATTTTCATCAAGACATGACCGGTCTAATCATTTTCATCAAAACGTGAATTTAAAAAGATATACTTCAGATAATTACAGATCGAATAAAGTACCTACGGCAAACGGTCCCATTCAGAGGTACTATTAAAAACCAAAACAAGATATACTTAAATTTTAAACCTCTCTATTAAGTATAACTTGGTTGGATTTCCACTAGCAACTCAGTATGAGACAATTTAACGAGACTATTGACCCCTGTGTAAAGCTAGCCTAATTGCATACATCATAGACTTAATTTAACTAATACACCTAATATAACTGAAAAACAATATCTTACCAAGAAATTTCTTAGTAAAGAATCTACCACTATAAAACCAACAAATTAACCAACAGTATTATTTTTTCTTTTTAAACCCTCTAAATGATGCTAAGCGTGAAAGTTTAGAAAATACGTAAAATACAGTATTTTAAAGCCAGCAGTTTTGTGAATTATAGTCTAAGTCAAATGTTCTATCCAGTGCGTTAGAAGGTTTCCCTACACTCTGTCCTGCATTCTGTAAGTGTCATGGTGAGAAGTTTCAAAGTTAAGGGTACTGTCTGTGTAAGTTTGCATTGACTACTTATTTTCATCAAGACATGACCGGTCTAATCAGTTTCATCAAAACGTGAATTTAAAAAGATATACTTCAGATAACTATTGATCGAATTAAGTACCTACGGCGAACGGTCCCATTCAGAGGTACTATTAAAAACCAAAACAAGATATACTTAAATTTTAAACCTCTATTAAGTATAACTTGGTTCGATTTCCTCTAGCAACTCAGTATGAGACAATTTAACGAGACTATCGACCCGTGTGTAAAGCTAGCCTAATTGCATACTTCATAGACTTAATTTAACTAATACACCTAATATAACTGAAAAACAATATCTTACCAGGAAATTTCTTTATAAAGGATTTACCATTATGAAACGAACAAGATTGTTTAACAGTATTACATTTTTTTTATTAACCCTCTAAATGATGTTAAGGGAGATAGTTTATCAAAGACCTTAAACAAAGTATTCTAGAGCCAGCAGTTTTGTGAATTATAGTCTAAGTCAAATGTTCTATCCAGAGCGTTAGAAGGTTGCCCTACACAGTGTACTACATTCTGTAATTATCATGTAGTGGAGTATGAATGTTAATGCATTGACTACTTATTTTCATCAAGACATGACCGGTCTAATCATTTTCATCAAAACGTGAATTTAAAAAGATATACTTCAGATAATTACAGATCGAATAAAGTACCTACGGCAAACGGTCCCATTCAGAGGTACTATTAAAAACCAAAACAAGATATACTTAAATTTTAAACCTCTCTATTAAGTATAACTTGGTTCTATTTCCTCTAGCAACTCAGTATGAGACAATTTAACGAGACTATCGACCCCTGTGTAAAGCTAGCCTAATTGCATACTTCATAGACTTAATTTAACTAATACACCTAATATAACTGAAAAACAATATCTTACCAAGAAATTTCGTTATAAAGGATTTACCATTATGAAACGAACAAGATTGTTTAACAGTATTATATTTTTTTTATTAACCCTCTAAATGATGTTAAGCGAGATAGTTTATCAAAGACCTTAAACAAAGTATTCTAGAGCCAGCAGTTTTGTGAATTATAGTCTAAGTCAAATGTTCTATCCAGAGCGTTAAAAGGTTGCCCTACACAGTGTACTACATTCTGTAATTATCATGTAGTGGAGTATGAATGTTAATGCATTGACTACTTATTTTCATCAAGACATGACCGGTCTAATCAGTTTCATCAAAACGTGAATTTAAAAAGATATACTTCAGATAACTATTGATCGAATTAAGTACCTACGGCGAACGGTCCCATTCAGAGGTACTATTAAAAACCAAAACAAGATATACTTAAATTTTAAACCTCTCTATTAAGTATAACTTGGTTCGATTTCCTCTAGCAACTCAGTATGAGACAATTTAACGAGACTATCGACCCCTGTGTAAAGCTAGCCTAATTGCATACTTCATAGACTTAATTTAACTAATACACCTAATATAACTGAAAAACAATATCTTACCAAGAAATTTTTTTATAAAGAATTTACCACTATAAAACCAACAGTATTAATTTTTCTTTTTAAACCCTCTAAATGATGCTAAGCGTGAAAGTTAAGAAAAGACGTAAAATACAGTATTTTAAAACCAGCAGTTTTGTGAATTATAGTCTAAGTCAAATGTTCTATCCAGAGCGTTAGAAGGTTGCCCTACACAGTGTACTACATTCTGTAATTATCATGTAGTGGAGTATGAATGTTAATGCATTGACTACTTATTTTCATCAAGACATGACCGGTCTAATCAGTTTCATCAAAACGTGAATTTAAAGAGATATACTTCAGATAATTACAGATCGAATAAAGTACCTACGGCGAACGGTCCCATTCAGAGGTACTATTACAAACCAAAACAAGATATACTTAAATTTTAAACCTCTCTATTAAGTATAACTTGGTTCGATTTCCTCTAGCAACTCAGTATGAGACAATTTAACGAGACTATCGACCCCTGTGTAAAGCTAGGCTAATTGCATACTTCATAGACTTAATTTAACTAATACACCTAATATAACTGAAAAACAATATCTTACCAAGAAATTTCTTTATAAAGGATTTACCATTATGAAATGAACAAGATTGTTTAACAGTATTATATTTTTTTTATTAACCCTCTAAATGATGTTAAGCGAGATAGTTTTCAAAGACCTTAAACAAAGTATTCAAGAGCCAGCAGTTTTGTGAATTATAGTCTAAGTCAAATGTTCTATCCAGAGCGTTAGAAGGTTGCCCTACACAGTGTACTACATTCTATAATTATCATGTAGTGTAGTATGAATGTTAATGCATTGACTACTTATTTTCATCAAGACATGACCGGTCTAATCAGTTTCATCAAAACGTGAATTTAAAAAGATATACTTCAGATAACTATTGATCGAATTAAGTACCTACGGCGAACGGTCCCATTCAGAGGTACTATTAAAAACCAAAACAAGATATACTTAAATTTTAAACCTCTCTATTAAGTATAACTTGGTTCGATTTCCTCTAGCAACTCAGTATGAGACAATTTAACGAGACTATCGACCCCTGTGTAAAGCTAGCCTAATTGCATACTTCATAGACTTAATTTAACTAATACACCTAATATAACTGAAAAACAATATCTTACCAAGAAATTTTTTTATAAAGAATTTACCACTATAAAACCAACAGTATTAATTTTTCTTTTTAAACCCTCTAAATGATGCTAAGCGTGAAAGTTAAGAAAAGACGTAAAATACAGTATTTTAAAGCCAGCAGTTTTGTGAATTATAGTCTAAGTCAAATGTTCTATCCAGAGCGTTAGAAGGTTGCCCTACACAGTGTACTACATTCTGTAATTATCATGTAGTGGAGTATGAATGTTAATGCATTGACTACTTATTTTCATCAAGACATGACCGGTCTAATCAGTTTCATCAAAACGTGAATTTAAAGAGATATACTTCAGATAATTACAGATCGAATAAAGTACCTACGGCGAACGGTCCCATTCAGAGGTACTATTACAAACCAAAACAAGATATACTTAAATTTTAAACCACTCTATTAAGTATAACTTGGTTCGATTTCCTCTAGCAACTCAGTATGAGACAATTTAACGAGACTATCGACCCCTGTGTAAAGCTAGGCTAATTGCATACTTCATAGACTTAATTTAACTAATACACCTAATATAACTGAAAAACAATATCTTACCAAGAAATTTCTTTATAAAGGATTTACCATTATGAAACGAACAAGATTGTTTAACAGTATTATATTTTTTTTATTAACCCTCTAAATGATGTTAAGCGAGATAGTTTTCAAAGACCTTAAACAAAGTATTCAAGAGCCAGCAGTTTTGTGAATTATAGTCTAAGTCAAATGTTCTATCCAGAGCGTTAGAAGGTTGCCCTACACAGTGTACTACATTCTATAATTATCATGTAGTGTAGTATGAATGTTAATGCATTGACTACTTATTTTCATCAAGACATGACCGGTCTAATCAGTTTCATCAAAACGTGAATTTAATACTATTAAAAACCAAAACAAGATATACTTAAATTTTAAACCTCTCTATTAAGTATAACTTGGTTCGATTTCCTCTAGCAACTCAGTATGAGACAATTTAACGAGACTATTGACCCCTGTGTAAAGCTAGCCTAATTGCATACATCATAGACTTAATTTAACTAATACACCTAATATAACTGAAAAACAATATCTTACCAAGAAATTTCTTAATAAAGAATCTACCACTATAAAACCAACAAATTAACCAACAGTATTATTTTTTCTTTTTAAACCCTCTAAATGATGCTAAGCATGAAAGTTTAGAAAATTTGTAAAATACAGTATTTTAAAGCCAGCAGTTTTGTGAATTATAGTCTAAGTCAAATGTTCTATCCAGTGCGTTAGAAGGTTTCCCTACACTCTGTCCTGCATTCTGTAAGTGTCATGGTGAGAAGTTTTAAAGTTAAGGGTACTGTCTGTGTAAGTTTGCATTGACTACTTATTTTCATCAAGACATGACCGGTCTAATCAGTTTCATCAAAACGTGAATTTAAAAAGATATACTTCAGATAACTATTGATCGAATTAAGTACCTACGGCGAACGGTCCCATTCAGAGGTACTATTAAAAACCAAAACAAGATATACTTAAATTTTAAACCTCTATTAAGTATAACTTGGTTCGATTTCCTCTAGCAACTCAGTATGAGACAATTTAACGAGACTATCGACCCGTGTGTAAAGCTAGCCTAATTGCATACTTCATAGACTTAATTTAACTAATACACCTAATATAACTGAAAAACAATATCTTACCAGGAAATTTCTTTATAAAGGATTTACCATTATGAAACGAACAAGATTGTTTAACAGTATTACATTTTTTTTATTAACCCTCTAAATGATGTTAAGGGAGATAGTTTATCAAAGACCTTAAACAAAGTATTCTAGAGCCAGCAGTTTTGTGAATTATAGTCTAAGTCAAATGTTCTATCCAGAGCGTTAGAAGGTTGCCCTACACAGTGTACTACATTCTGTAATTATCATATAGTGGAGTATGAATGTTAATGCATTGACTACTTATTTTCATCAAGACATGACCGGTCTAATCATTTTCATCAAAACGTGAATTTAAAAAGATATACTTCAGATAATTACAGATCGAATAAAGTACCTACGGCAAACGGTCCCATTCAGAGGTACTATTAAAAACCAAAACAAGATATACTTAAATTTTAAACCTCTCTATTAAGTATAACTTGGTTCTATTTCCTCTAGCAACTCAGTATGAGACAATTTAACGAGACTATCGACCCCTGTGTAAAGCTAGCCTAATTGCATACTTCATAGACTTAATTTAACTAATACACCTAATATAACTGAAAAACAATATCTTACCAAGAAATTTCGTTATAAAGGATTTACCATTATGAAACGAACAAGATTGTTTAACAGTATTATATTTTTTTTATTAACCCTCTAAATGATGTTAAGCGAGATAGTTTATCAAAGACCTTAAACAAAGTATTCTAGAGCCAGCAGTTTTGTGAATTATAGTCTAAGTCAAATGTTCTATCCAGAGCGTTAAAAGGTTGCCCTACACAGTGTACTACATTCTGTAATTATCATGTAGTGGAGTATGAATGTTAATGCATTGACTACTTATTTTCATCAAGACATGACCGGTCTAATCAGTTTCATCAAAACGTGAATTTAATACTATTAAAAACCAAAACAAGATATACTTAAATTTTAAACCTCTCTATTAAGTATAACTTGGTTCGATTTCCTCTAGCAACTCAGTATGAGACAATTTAACGAGACTATCGACCCCTGTGTAAAGCTAGGCTAATTGCATACTTCATAGACTTAATTTAACTAATACACCTAATATAACTGAAAAACAATATCTTACCAAGAAATTTCTTTATAAAGGATTTACCATTATGAAACGAACAAGATTGTTTAACAGTATTATATTTTTTTTATTAACCCTCTAAATGATGTTAAGCGAGATAGTTTTCAAAGACCTTAAACAAAGTATTCAAGAGCCAGCAGTTTTGTGAATTATAGTCTAAGTCAAATGTTCTATCCAGAGCGTTAGAAGGTTGCCCTACACAGTGTACTACATTCTATAATTATCATGTAGTGTAGTATGAATGTTAATGCATTGACTACTTATTTTCATCAAGACATGACCGGTCTAATCAGTTTCATCAAAACGTGAATTTAAAAAGATATACTTCAGATAACTATTGATCGAATTAAGTACCTACGGCGAACGGTCCCATTCAGAGGTACTATTAAAAACCAAAACAAGATATACTTAAATTTTAAACCTCTCTATTAAGTATAACTTGGTTCGATTTCCTCTAGCAACTCAGTATGAGACAATTTAACGAGACTATCGACCCCTGTGTAAAGCTAGCCTAATTGCATACTTCATAGACTTAATTTAACTAATACACCTAATATAACTGAAAAACAATATCTTACCAAGAAATTTTTTTATAAAGAATTTACCACTATAAAACCAACAGTATTAATTTTTCTTTTTAAACCCTCTAAATGATGCTAAGCGTGAAAGTTAAGAAAAGACGTAAAATACAGTATTTTAAAGCCAGCAGTTTTGTGAATTATAGTCTAAGTCAAATGTTCTATCCAGAGCGTTAGAAGGTTGCCCTACACAGTGTACTACATTCTGTAATTATCATGTAGTGGAGTATGAATGTTAATGCATTGACTACTTATTTTCATCAAGACATGACCGGTCTAATCAGTTTCATCAAAACGTGAATTTAAAGAGATATACTTCAGATAATTACAGATCGAATAAAGTACCTACGGCGAACGGTCCCATTCAGAGGTACTATTACAAACCAAAACAAGATATACTTAAATTTTAAACCACTCTATTAAGTATAACTTGGTTCGATTTCCTCTAGCAACTCAGTATGAGACAATTTAACGAGACTATCGACCCCTGTGTAAAGCTAGGCTAATTGCATACTTCATAGACTTAATTTAACTAATACACCTAATATAACTGAAAAACAATATCTTACCAAGAAATTTCTTTATAAAGGATTTACCATTATGAAACGAACAAGATTGTTTAACAGTATTATATTTTTTTTATTAACCCTCTAAATGATGTTAAGCGAGATAGTTTTCAAAGACCTTAAACAAAGTATTCAAGAGCCAGCAGTTTTGTGAATTATAGTCTAAGTCAAATGTTCTATCCAGAGCGTTAGAAGGTTGCCCTACACAGTGTACTACATTCTATAATTATCATGTAGTGTAGTATGAATGTTAATGCATTGACTACTTATTTTCATCAAGACATGACCGGTCTAATCAGTTTCATCAAAACGTGAATTTAATACTATTAAAAACCAAAACAAGATATACTTAAATTTTAAACCTCTCTATTAAGTATAACTTGGTTCGATTTCCTCTAGCAACTCAGTATGAGACAATTTAACGAGACTATTGACCCCTGTGTAAAGCTAGCCTAATTGCATACATCATAGACTTAATTTAACTAATACACCTAATATAACTGAAAAACAATATCTTACCAAGAAATTTCTTAATAAAGAATCTACCACTATAAAACCAACAAATTAACCAACAGTATTATTTTTTCTTTTTAAACCCTCTAAATGATGCTAAGCATGAAAGTTTAGAAAATTTGTAAAATACAGTATTTTAAAGCCAGCAGTTTTGTGAATTATAGTCTAAGTCAAATGTTCTATCCAGTGCGTTAGAAGGTTTCCCTACACTCTGTCCTGCATTCTGTAAGTGTCATGGTGAGAAGTTTTAAAGTTAAGGGTACTGTCTGTGTAAGTTTGCATTGACTACTTATTTTCATCAAGACATGACCGGTCTAATCAGTTTCATCAAAACGTGAATTTAAAAAGATATACTTCAGATAACTATTGATCGAATTAAGTACCTACGGCGAACGGTCCCATTCAGAGGTACTATTAAAAACCAAAACAAGATATACTTAAATTTTAAACCTCTATTAAGTATAACTTGGTTCGATTTCCTCTAGCAACTCAGTATGAGACAATTTAACGAGACTATCGACCCGTGTGTAAAGCTAGCCTAATTGCATACTTCATAGACTTAATTTAACTAATACACCTAATATAACTGAAAAACAATATCTTACCAGGAAATTTCTTTATAAAGGATTTACCATTATGAAACGAACAAGATTGTTTAACAGTATTACATTTTTTTTATTAACCCTCTAAATGATGTTAAGGGAGATAGTTTATCAAAGACCTTAAACAAAGTATTCTAGAGCCAGCAGTTTTGTCAATTATAGTCTAAGTCAAATGTTCTATCCAGAGCGTTAGAAGGTTGCCCTACACAGTGTACTACATTCTGTAATTATCATGTAGTGGAGTATGAATGTTAATGCATTGACTACTTATTTTCATCAAGACATGACCGGTCTAATCATTTTCATCAAAACGTGAATTTAAAAAGATATACTTCAGATAATTACAGATCGAATAAAGTACCTACGGCAAACGGTCCCATTCAGAGGTACTATTAAAAACCAAAACAAGATATACTTAAATTTTAAACCTCTCTATTAAGTATAACTTGGTTCGATTTCCTCTAGCAACTCAGTATGAGACAATTTAACGAGACTATCGACCCCTGTGTAAAGCTAGCCTAATTGCATACTTCATAAACTTAATTTTACATAAACTGAAAAATAATATTTTACCGAGAAATTTCTTTATAAAGGATTTACCATTATGAAAGAAAAGATTGTTTAACAGTATTATATTTTTTTTATTAACCCTCTAAATGATGTTAAGCGAGATAGTTTATCAAAGACCTTAAACAAAGTATTCTAGAGCCAGCAGTTTTGTGAATTATAGTCTAAGTCAAATGTTCTATCCAGAGCGTTAGAAGGTTGCCCTACACAGTGTACTACATTCTGTAATTATCATGTAGTGGAGTATGAATGTTAATGCATTGACTACTTATTTTCATCAAGACATGACCGGTCTAATCAGTTTCATCAAAACGTGAATTTAAAGAGATATACTTCAGATAATTACAGATCGAATAAAGTACCTACGGCGAACGGTCCCATTCAGAGGTACTATTACAAACCAAAACAAGATATACTTAAATTTTAAACCTCTCTATTAAGTATAACTTGGTTCGATTTCCTCTAGCAACTCAGTATGAGACAATTTAACGAGACTATCGACCCCTTTGTAAAGCTAGGCTAATTGCATACTTCATAGACTTAATTTAACTAATACACCTAATATAACTGAAAAACAATATCTTACCAAGAAATTTCTTTATAAAGGATTTACCATTATGAAAGGAACAAGATTGTTTAACAGTATTATATTTTTTTTTATTAACCCTCTAAATGATGTTAAGCGAGATAGTTTATCAAAGACCTTAAACAAAGTATTCTAGAGCCAGCAGTTTTGTGAATTATAATCTAAGTCAAATGTTCTATCCAGAGCGTTAGAAGGTTGCCCTACACAGTGTACTACATTCTGTAATTATCATGTAGTGGAGTATGAATGTTAATGCATTGACTACTTATTTTCATCAAGACATGACCGGTCTAATCATTTTCATCAAAACGTGAATTTAAAAAGATATACTTCAGATAATTACAGATCGAATAAAGTACCTACGGCAAACGGTCCCATTCAGAGGTACTATTAAAAACCAAAACAAGATATACTTAAATTTTAAACCTCTCTATTAAGTATAACTTGGTTCTATTTCCTCTAGCAACTCAGTATGAGACAATTTAACGAGACTATCGACCCCTGTGTAAAGCTAGCCTAATTGCATACTTCATAGACTTAATTTAACTAATACACCTAATATAACTGAAAAACAATATCTTACCAAGAAATTTCGTTATAAAGGATTTACCATTATGAAACGAACAAGATTGTTTAACAGTATTATATTTTTTTTATTAACCCTCTAAATGATGTTAAGCGAGATAGTTTATCAAAGACCTTAAACAAAGTATTCTAGAGCCAGCAGTTTTGTGAATTATAGTCTAAGTCAAATGTTCTATCCAGAGCGTTAAAAGGTTGCCCTACACAGTGTACTACATTCTGTAATTATCATGTAGTGGAGTATGAATGTTAATGCATTGACTACTTATTTTCATCAAGACATGACCGGTCTAATCAGTTTCATCAAAACGTGAATTTAATACTATTAAAAACCAAAACAAGATATACTTAAATTTTAAACCTCTCTATTAAGTATAACTTGGTTCGATTTCCTCTAGCAACTCAGTATGAGACAATTTAACGAGACTATCGACCCCTGTGTAAAGCTAGGCTAATTGCATACTTCATAGACTTAATTTAACTAATACACCTAATATAACTGAAAAACAATATCTTACCAAGAAATTTCTTTATAAAGGATTTACCATTATGAAACGAACAAGATTGTTTAACAGTATTATATTTTTTTTATTAACCCTCTAAATGATGTTAAGCGAGATAGTTTTCAAAGACCTTAAACAAAGTATTCAAGAGCCAGCAGTTTTGTGAATTATAGTCTAAGTCAAATGTTCTATCCAGAGCGTTAGAAGGTTGCCCTACACAGTGTACTACATTCTATAATTATCATGTAGTGTAGTATGAATGTTAATGCATTGACTACTTATTTTCATCAAGACATGACCGGTCTAATCAGTTTCATCAAAACGTGAATTTAAAAAGATATACTTCAGATAACTATTGATCGAATTAAGTACCTACGGCGAACGGTCCCATTCAGAGGTACTATTAAAAACCAAAACAAGATATACTTAAATTTTAAACCTCTCTATTAAGTATAACTTGGTTCGATTTCCTCTAGCAACTCAGTATGAGACAATTTAACGAGACTATCGACCCCTGTGTAAAGCTAGCCTAATTGCATACTTCATAGACTTAATTTAACTAATACACCTAATATAACTGAAAAACAATATCTTACCAAGAAATTTTTTTATAAAGAATTTACCACTATAAAACCAACAGTATTAATTTTTCTTTTTAAACCCTCTAAATGATGCTAAGCGTGAAAGTTAAGAAAAGACGTAAAATACAGTATTTTAAAGCCAGCAGTTTTGTGAATTATAGTCTAAGTCAAATGTTCTATCCAGAGCGTTAGAAGGTTGCCCTACACAGTGTACTACATTCTGTAATTATCATGTAGTGGAGTATGAATGTTAATGCATTGACTACTTATTTTCATCAAGACATGACCGGTCTAATCAGTTTCATCAAAACGTGAATTTAAAGAGATATACTTCAGATAATTACAGATCGAATAAAGTACCTACGGCGAACGGTCCCATTCAGAGGTACTATTACAAACCAAAACAAGATATACTTAAATTTTAAACCACTCTATTAAGTATAACTTGGTTCGATTTCCTCTAGCAACTCAGTATGAGACAATTTAACGAGACTATCGACCCCTGTGTAAAGCTAGGCTAATTGCATACTTCATAGACTTAATTTAACTAATACACCTAATATAACTGAAAAACAATATCTTACCAAGAAATTTCTTTATAAAGGATTTACCATTATGAAACGAACAAGATTGTTTAACAGTATTATATTTTTTTTATTAACCCTCTAAATGATGTTAAGCGAGATAGTTTTCAAAGACCTTAAACAAAGTATTCAAGAGCCAGCAGTTTTGTGAATTATAGTCTAAGTCAAATGTTCTATCCAGAGCGTTAGAAGGTTGCCCTACACAGTGTACTACATTCTATAATTATCATGTAGTGTAGTATGAATGTTAATGCATTGACTACTTATTTTCATCAAGACATGACCGGTCTAATCAGTTTCATCAAAACGTGAATTTAATACTATTAAAAACCAAAACAAGATATACTTAAATTTTAAACCTCTCTATTAAGTATAACTTGGTTCGATTTCCTCTAGCAACTCAGTATGAGACAATTTAACGAGACTATTGACCCCTGTGTAAAGCTAGCCTAATTGCATACATCATAGACTTAATTTAACTAATACACCTAATATAACTGAAAAACAATATCTTACCAAGAAATTTCTTAATAAAGAATCTACCACTATAAAACCAACAAATTAACCAACAGTATTATTTTTTCTTTTTAAACCCTCTAAATGATGCTAAGCATGAAAGTTTAGAAAATTTGTAAAATACAGTATTTTAAAGCCAGCAGTTTTGTGAATTATAGTCTAAGTCAAATGTTCTATCCAGTGCGTTAGAAGGTTTCCCTACACTCTGTCCTGCATTCTGTAAGTGTCATGGTGAGAAGTTTTAAAGTTAAGGGTACTGTCTGTGTAAGTTTGCATTGACTACTTATTTTCATCAAGACATGACCGGTCTAATCAGTTTCATCAAAACGTGAATTTAAAAAGATATACTTCAGATAACTATTGATCGAATTAAGTACCTACGGCGAACGGTCCCATTCAGAGGTACTATTAAAAACCAAAACAAGATATACTTAAATTTTAAACCTCTATTAAGTATAACTTGGTTCGATTTCCTCTAGCAACTCAGTATGAGACAATTTAACGAGACTATCGACCCGTGTGTAAAGCTAGCCTAATTGCATACTTCATAGACTTAATTTAACTAATACACCTAATATAACTGAAAAACAATATCTTACCAGGAAATTTCTTTATAAAGGATTTACCATTATGAAACGAACAAGATTGTTTAACAGTATTACATTTTTTTTATTAACCCTCTAAATGATGTTAAGGGAGATAGTTTATCAAAGACCTTAAACAAAGTATTCTAGAGCCAGCAGTTTTGTCAATTATAGTCTAAGTCAAATGTTCTATCCAGAGCGTTAGAAGGTTGCCCTACACAGTGTACTACATTCTGTAATTATCATGTAGTGGAGTATGAATGTTAATGCATTGACTACTTATTTTCATCAAGACATGACCGGTCTAATCATTTTCATCAAAACGTGAATTTAAAAAGATATACTTCAGATAATTACAGATCGAATAAAGTACCTACGGCAAACGGTCCCATTCAGAGGTACTATTAAAAACCAAAACAAGATATACTTAAATTTTAAACCTCTCTATTAAGTATAACTTGGTTCGATTTCCTCTAGCAACTCAGTATGAGACAATTTAACGAGACTATCGACCCCTGTGTAAAGCTAGCCTAATTGCATACTTCATAAACTTAATTTTACATAAACTGAAAAATAATATTTTACCGAGAAATTTCTTTATAAAGGATTTACCATTATGAAAGAAAAGATTGTTTAACAGTATTATATTTTTTTTATTAACCCTCTAAATGATGTTAAGCGAGATAGTTTATCAAAGACCTTAAACAAAGTATTCTAGAGCCAGCAGTTTTGTGAATTATAGTCTAAGTCAAATGTTCTATCCAGAGCGTTAGAAGGTTGCCCTACACAGTGTACTACATTCTGTAATTATCATGTAGTGGAGTATGAATGTTAATGCATTGACTACTTATTTTCATCAAGACATGACCGGTCTAATCAGTTTCATCAAAACGTGAATTTAAAGAGATATACTTCAGATAATTACAGATCGAATAAAGTACCTACGGCGAACGGTCCCATTCAGAGGTACTATTACAAACCAAAACAAGATATACTTAAATTTTAAACCTCTCTATTAAGTATAACTTGGTTCGATTTCCTCTAGCAACTCAGTATGAGACAATTTAACGAGACTATCGACCCCTTTGTAAAGCTAGGCTAATTGCATACTTCATAGACTTAATTTAACTAATACACCTAATATAACTGAAAAACAATATCTTACCAAGAAATTTCTTTATAAAGGATTTACCATTATGAAAGGAACAAGATTGTTTAACAGTATTATATTTTTTTTTATTAACCCTCTAAATGATGTTAAGCGAGATAGTTTATCAAAGACCTTAAACAAAGTATTCTAGAGCCAGCAGTTTTGTGAATTATAATCTAAGTCAAATGTTCTATCCAGAGCGTTAGAAGGTTGCCCTACACAGTGTACTACATTCTGTAATTATCATGTAGTGGAGTATGAATGTTAATGCATTGACTACTTATTTTCATCAAGACATGACCGGTCTAATCAGTTTCATCAAAACGTGAATTTAAAAAGATATACTTCAGATAACTACAGATCGAATTAAGTACCAACGGCGAACGGTCCCATTCAGAGGTGCTATTAAAAACCAAAACAAGATATACTTAAATTTTAAACCTCTCTATTAAGTATAACTTGGTTCGATTTCCTCTAGCAACTCAGTATGAGACAATTTAACGAGACTATCGACCCCTGTGTAAAGCTAGCCTAATTGCATACTTCATAGACTTAATTTAACTAATACACCTAATATAACTGAAAGACAATATCTTACCAAGAAATTTCTTTATAAAGGATTTACCATTATGAAACGAACAAGATTGTTTAACAGTATTATATTTTTTTTATTAACCCTCTAAATGATGTTAAGCGAGATAGTTTATCAAAGACCCTTAACAAAGTATTCTAGAGCCAGCAGTTTTGTGAATTATAGTCTAAGTCGAATGTTCTATCCAGAGCGTTAGAAGGTTGCCCTACACAGTGTACTACATTCTGTAATTATCATGTAGTGGAGTATGAATGTTAATGCATTGACTACTTATTTTCATCAAGACATGACCGGTCTAATCAGTTTTATCAAAACGTGAATTTAAAAAGATACACTTCAGATAATTACAGATCGAATAAAGTACCTACGGCGAACGGTCCCATTCAGAGGTACTATTACAAACCAAAACAAGATATACTTAAATTTTAAACCTCTCTATTAAGTATAACTTGGTTCGATTTCCTCTAGCAACTCAGTATGAGACAATTTAACGAGACTATCGACCCCTGTGTAAAGCTAGGCTAATTGCATACTTCATAGACTTAATTTAACTAATACACCTAATACAACTGAAAAACAATATCTTACCAAGAAATTTCTTTATAAAGGATTTACCATTATGAAACGAACAAGATTGTTTAACAGTATTATATTTTTTTTATTAACCCTCTAAATGATGTTAAGCGAGATAGTTTTCAAAGACCTTAAACAAAGTATTCAAGAGCCAGCAGTTTTGTGAATTATAGTCTAAGTCAAATGTTCTATCCAGAGCGTTAGAAGGTTGCCCTACACAGTGTACTACATTCTGTAATTATCATGTAGTGGAGTATGAATGTTAATGCATTGACTACTTATTTTCATCAAGACATGACCGGTCAAATCAGTTTCATCAAAACGTGAATTTAAAAAGATATACTTCAGATAACTACATATAGAATTAAGTACCTACGGCGAACGGTCCCATTCAGAGGTACTATTAAAAACCAAAACAAGATATACCTAAATTTTAAACCTCTCTATTAAGTATAACTTGGTTTGATTTCCTCTAGCAACTCAGTATGAGACAATTTAACGAGACTATCGACCCCTGTGTAAAGCTAGCCTAATTGCATACTTCATAGACTTAATTTAACTAATACACCTAATATATCCGAAAAACAATATCTTACCAAGAAATTTCTTTATAAAGGATTTACCATTATGAAACGAACAAGATTGTTTAACAGTATTATATTTTTTGTATTAACCCTCTAAATGATGTTAAGCGAGATAGTTTATCAAAGACCTTAAACAAAGTATTCTAGAGCCAGCAGTTTTGTGAATTATAATCTAAGTCAAATGTTCTATCCAGAGCGTTAGAAAGTTGCCCTACACAGTGTACTACATTCTGTAATTATCATGTAGTGGAGTATGAATGTTAATGCATTGACTACTTATTTTCATCAAGACATGACCGGTCTAATCAGTTTCATCAAAACGTGAATTTAAAAAGATATACTTCAGATAACTACATATAGAATTAAGTACCTACGGCGAACGGTCCCATTCAGAGGTACTATTAAAAACCAAAACAAGATATACTTAAATTTTAAACCTCTCTATTAAGTATAACTTTGTTTGATTTCCTCTAGCAACTCAGTATGAGACAATTTAATGAGACTATCGACCCCTGTGTAAAGCTAGCCTAATTGCATACTTCATAGACTTAATTTAACTAATACACCTAATATAACTGAAAAACAATATCTTACCAAGAAATTTCTTTATAAAGGATTTACCATTATGAAAGGAACAAGATTGTTTAACAGTATTATATTTTTTGTATTAACCCTCTAAATGATGTTAAGCGAGATAGTTTATCAAAGACCTTAAACAAAGTATTCTAGAGCCAGCAGTTTTGTGAATTATAATCTAAGTCAAATGTTCTATCCAGAGCGTTAGAAAGTTGCCCTACACAGTGTACTACATTCTGTAATTATCATGTAGTGGAGTATGAATGTTAATGCATTGACTACTTATTTTCATCAAGACATGACCGGTCTAATCAGTTTCATCAAAACGTGAATTTAAAAAGATATACTTCAGATAACTATTGATCGAATTAAGTACCTACGGCGAACGGTCCCATTCAGAGGTACTATTAAAAACCAAAACAAGATATACTTAAATTTTAAACCTCTATTAAGTATAACTTGGTTCGATTTCCTCTAGCAACTCAGTATGAGACAATTTAACGAGATTATCGACCCCTGTGTAAAGCTAGCCTAATTGCATACTTCATAGACTTAATTTAACTAATACACCTAATATAACTGAAAAACAATATCCTATCAAGAAATTTCTTTATAAAGGATTTACCATTATGAAACGAACAAGATTGTTTAACAGTATTATATTTTTTTTATTAACCCTCTAAATGATGTTAAGCGAGATAGTTTATCAAAGATCTTAAACAAAGTATTCTAGAGCCAGCAGTTTTGTGAATTATAGTCTAAGTCAAATGTTCTATCCAGAGCATTAGAAGGTTGCCCTACACAGTGTACTACATTCTGTAATTATCATGTAGTTGAGTATGAATGTTAATGGATTGACTACTTATTTTGATCAAGACATGACCGGTCTAATCAGTTTCATCAAAACGTGAATTTAAAAAGATATACTTCAAATAACTACAGATCGAATTAAGTACCTACGGCGAACGGTCCCATTCAGAGGTACTATTAAAAACCAAAACAAGATATACTTAAATTTTAAACCTCTCTATTAAGTATAACTTGGTTCGATTTCCTCTAGCAACTCAGTATGAGACAATTTAACGAGACTATCGACCCCTGTGTAAAGCTAGCCTAATTGCATACTTCATAGACTTAATTTAACTAATACACCTAATATAACTGAAAAACAATATCTTACCAAGAAATTTCTTTATAAAGGATATACCATTATGAAACGAACAAGATTGTTTAACAGTATTATATTTTTTATATTAACCCTCTAAATGATGTTAAGCGAGATAGTTTATCAAAGATCTTAAACAAAGTATTCTAGAGCCAGCAGTTTTGTGAATTATAGTCTAAGTCAAATGTTCTATCCAGAGCGTTAGAAGGTTGCCCTACACAGTTTACTACATTCTGTAATTATCATGTAGTGGAGTATGAATGTTAATGCATTGACTACTTATTTTCATCAAGACATGAACGGTCTAATCAGTTTCATCAAAACGTGAATTTAAAAAGATATACTTCATATAACTACAGATCGAATTAAGTACCTACGGCGAACGGTCCCATTCAGAGGTACTATTAAAAACCAAAACAAGATATACTTAAATTTTAAACCTCTCTATTAAGTATAACTTGGTTCGATTTCCTCTAGCAACTCAGTATGAGACAATTTAACGAGACTATTGACCCCTGTGTAAAGCTAGCCTAATTGCATACATCATAGACTTAATTTAACTAATACACCTAATATAACTGAAAAACAATATCTTACCAAGAAATTTCTTAATAAAGAATCTACCACTATAAAACCAACAAATTAACCAACAGTATTATTTTTTCTTTTTAAACCCTCTAAATGATGCTAAGCGTGAAAGTTTAGAAAATACGTAAAATACAGTATTTTAAAGCCAGCAGTTTTGTGAATTATAGTCTAAGTCAAATGTTCTATCCAGTGCGTTAGAAGGTTTCCCTACACTCTGTCCTGCATTCTGTAAGTGTCATGGTGAGAAGTTTCAAAGTTAAGGGTACTGTCTGCGTAAGTTTGCATTGACTACTTATTTTCATCAAGACATGACCGGTCTAATCAGTTTCATCAAAACGTGAATTTAAAAAGATATACTTCAGATAATTACAGATCGAATAAAGTACCTACGGCAAACGGTCCCATTCAGAGGTACTATTAAAAACCAAAACAAGATATACTTAAATTTTAAACCTCTCTATTAAGTATAACTTGGTTCGATTTCCTCTAGCAACTCAGTATGAGACAATTTAACGAGACTATCGACCCCTGTGTAAAGCTAGCCTAATTGCATACTTCATAAACTTAATTTTACATAAACTGAAAAATAATATTTTACCGAGAAATTTCTTTATAAAGGATTTACCATTATGAAAGAAAAGATTGTTTAACAGTATTATATTTTTTTTATTAACCCTCTAAATGATGTTAAGCGAGATAGTTTATCAAAGACCTTAAACAAAGTATTCTAGAGCCAGCAGTTTTGTGAATTATAGTCTAAGTCAAATGTTCTATCCAGAGCGTTAGAAGGTTGCCCTACACAGTGTACTACATTCTGTAATTATCATGTAGTGGAGTATGAATGTTAATGCATTGACTACTTATTTTCATCAAGACATGACCGGTCTAATCAGTTTCATCAAAACGTGAATTTAAAGAGATATACTTCAGATAATTACAGATCGAATAAAGTACCTACGGCGAACGGTCCCATTCAGAGGTACTATTACAAACCAAAACAAGATATACTTAAATTTTAAACCTCTCTATTAAGTATAACTTGGTTCGATTTCCTCTAGCAACTCAGTATGAGACAATTTAACGAGACTATCGACCCCTTTGTAAAGCTAGGCTAATTGCATACTTCATAGACTTAATTTAACTAATACACCTAATATAACTGAAAAACAATATCTTACCAAGAAATTTCTTTATAAAGGATTTACCATTATGAAAGGAACAAGATTGTTTAACAGTATTATATTTTTTTTTATTAACCCTCTAAATGATGTTAAGCGAGATAGTTTATCAAAGACCTTAAACAAAGTATTCTAGAGCCAGCAGTTTTGTGAATTATAATCTAAGTCAAATGTTCTATCCAGAGCGTTAGAAGGTTGCCCTACACAGTGTACTACATTCTGTAATTATCATGTAGTGGAGTATGAATGTTAATGCATTGACTACTTATTTTCATCAAGACATGACCGGTCTAATCAGTTTCATCAAAACGTGAATTTAAAAAGATATACTTCAGATAACTACAGATCGAATTAAGTACCAACGGCGAACGGTCCCATTCAGAGGTGCTATTAAAAACCAAAACAAGATATACTTAAATTTTAAACCTCTCTATTAAGTATAACTTGGTTCGATTTCCTCTAGCAACTCAGTATGAGACAATTTAACGAGACTATCGACCCCTGTGTAAAGCTAGCCTAATTGCATACTTCATAGACTTAATTTAACTAATACACCTAATATAACTGAAAGACAATATCTTACCAAGAAATTTCTTTATAAAGGATTTACCATTATGAAACGAACAAGATTGTTTAACAGTATTATATTTTTTTTATTAACCCTCTAAATGATGTTAAGCGAGATAGTTTATCAAAGACCCTTAACAAAGTATTCTAGAGCCAGCAGTTTTGTGAATTATAGTCTAAGTCGAATGTTCTATCCAGAGCGTTAGAAGGTTGCCCTACACAGTGTACTACATTCTGTAATTATCATGTAGTGGAGTATGAATGTTAATGCATTGACTACTTATTTTCATCAAGACATGACCGGTCTAATCAGTTTTATCAAAACGTGAATTTAAAAAGATACACTTCAGATAATTACAGATCGAATAAAGTACCTACGGCGAACGGTCCCATTCAGAGGTACTATTACAAACCAAAACAAGATATACTTAAATTTTAAACCTCTCTATTAAGTATAACTTGGTTCGATTTCCTCTAGCAACTCAGTATGAGACAATTTAACGAGACTATCGACCCCTGTGTAAAGCTAGGCTAATTGCATACTTCATAGACTTAATTTAACTAATACACCTAATACAACTGAAAAACAATATCTTACCAAGAAATTTCTTTATAAAGGATTTACCATTATGAAACGAACAAGATTGTTTAACAGTATTATATTTTTTTTATTAACCCTCTAAATGATGTTAAGCGAGATAGTTTTCAAAGACCTTAAACAAAGTATTCAAGAGCCAGCAGTTTTGTGAATTATAGTCTAAGTCAAATGTTCTATCCAGAGCGTTAGAAGGTTGCCCTACACAGTGTACTACATTCTGTAATTATCATGTAGTGGAGTATGAATGTTAATGCATTGACTACTTATTTTCATCAAGACATGACCGGTCAAATCAGTTTCATCAAAACGTGAATTTAAAAAGATATACTTCAGATAACTACATATAGAATTAAGTACCTACGGCGAACGGTCCCATTCAGAGGTACTATTAAAAACCAAAACAAGATATACCTAAATTTTAAACCTCTCTATTAAGTATAACTTGGTTTGATTTCCTCTAGCAACTCAGTATGAGACAATTTAACGAGACTATCGACCCCTGTGTAAAGCTAGCCTAATTGCATACTTCATAGACTTAATTTAACTAATACACCTAATATATCCGAAAAACAATATCTTACCAAGAAATTTCTTTATAAAGGATTTACCATTATGAAACGAACAAGATTGTTTAACAGTATTATATTTTTTGTATTAACCCTCTAAATGATGTTAAGCGAGATAGTTTATCAAAGACCTTAAACAAAGTATTCTAGAGCCAGCAGTTTTGTGAATTATAATCTAAGTCAAATGTTCTATCCAGAGCGTTAGAAAGTTGCCCTACACAGTGTACTACATTCTGTAATTATCATGTAGTGGAGTATGAATGTTAATGCATTGACTACTTATTTTCATCAAGACATGACCGGTCTAATCAGTTTCATCAAAACGTGAATTTAAAAAGATATACTTCAGATAACTACATATAGAATTAAGTACCTACGGCGAACGGTCCCATTCAGAGGTACTATTAAAAACCAAAACAAGATATACTTAAATTTTAAACCTCTCTATTAAGTATAACTTGGTTTGATTTCCTCTAGCAACTCAGTATGAGACAATTTAATGAGACTATCGACCCCTGTGTAAAGCTAGCCTAATTGCATACTTCATAGACTTAATTTAACTAATACACCTAATATAACTGAAAAACAATATCTTACCAAGAAATTTCTTTATAAAGGATTTACCATTATGAAAGGAACAAGATTGTTTAACAGTATTATATTTTTTGTATTAACCCTCTAAATGATGTTAAGCGAGATAGTTTATCAAAGACCTTAAACAAAGTATTCTAGAGCCAGCAGTTTTGTGAATTATAATCTAAGTCAAATGTTCTATCCAGAGCGTTAGAAAGTTGCCCTACACAGTGTACTACATTCTGTAATTATCATGTAGTGGAGTATGAATGTTAATGCATTGACTACTTATTTTCATCAAGACATGACCGGTCTAATCAGTTTCATCAAAACGTGAATTTAAAAAGATATACTTCAGATAACTATTGATCGAATTAAGTACCTACGGCGAACGGTCCCATTCAGAGGTACTATTAAAAACCAAAACAAGATATACTTAAATTTTAAACCTCTATTAAGTATAACTTGGTTCGATTTCCTCTAGCAACTCAGTATGAGACAATTTAACGAGATTATCGACCCCTGTGTAAAGCTAGCCTAATTGCATACTTCATAGACTTAATTTAACTAATACACCTAATATAACTGAAAAACAATATCCTATCAAGAAATTTCTTTATAAAGGATTTACCATTATGAAACGAACAAGATTGTTTAACAGTATTATATTTTTTTTATTAACCCTCTAAATGATGTTAAGCGAGATAGTTTATCAAAGATCTTAAACAAAGTATTCTAGAGCCAGCAGTTTTGTGAATTATAGTCTAAGTCAAATGTTCTATCCAGAGCATTAGAAGGTTGCCCTACACAGTGTACTACATTCTGTAATTATCATGTAGTTGAGTATGAATGTTAATGGATTGACTACTTATTTTGATCAAGACATGACCGGTCTAATCAGTTTCATCAAAACGTGAATTTAAAAAGATATACTTCAAATAACTACAGATCGAATTAAGTACCTACGGCGAACGGTCCCATTCAGAGGTACTATTAAAAACCAAAACAAGATATACTTAAATTTTAAACCTCTCTATTAAGTATAACTTGGTTCGATTTCCTCTAGCAACTCAGTATGAGACAATTTAACGAGACTATCGACCCCTGTGTAAAGCTAGCCTAATTGCATACTTCATAGACTTAATTTAACTAATACACCTAATATAACTGAAAAACAATATCTTACCAAGAAATTTCTTTATAAAGGATATACCATTATGAAACGAACAAGATTGTTTAACAGTATTATATTTTTTATATTAACCCTCTAAATGATGTTAAGCGAGATAGTTTATCAAAGATCTTAAACAAAGTATTCTAGAGCCAGCAGTTTTGTGAATTATAGTCTAAGTCAAATGTTCTATCCAGAGCGTTAGAAGGTTGCCCTACACAGTTTACTACATTCTGTAATTATCATGTAGTGGAGTATGAATGTTAATGCATTGACTACTTATTTTCATCAAGACATGAACGGTCTAATCAGTTTCATCAAAACGTGAATTTAAAAAGATATACTTCATATAACTACAGATCGAATTAAGTACCTACGGCGAACGGTCCCATTCAGAGGTACTATTAAAAACCAAAACAAGATATACTTAAATTTTAAACCTCTCTATTAAGTATAACTTGGTTCGATTTCCTCTAGCAACTCAGTATGAGACAATTTAACGAGACTATTGACCCCTGTGTAAAGCTAGCCTAATTGCATACATCATAGACTTAATTTAACTAATACACCTAATATAACTGAAAAACAATATCTTACCAAGAAATTTCTTAATAAAGAATCTACCACTATAAAACCAACAAATTAACCAACAGTATTATTTTTTCTTTTTAAACCCTCTAAATGATGCTAAGCGTGAAAGTTTAGAAAATACGTAAAATACAGTATTTTAAAGCCAGCAGTTTTGTGAATTATAGTCTAAGTCAAATGTTCTATCCAGTGCGTTAGAAGGTTTCCCTACACTCTGTCCTGCATTCTGTAAGTGTCATGGTGAGAAGTTTCAAAGTTAAGGGTACTGTCTGCGTAAGTTTGCATTGACTACTTATTTTCATCAAGACATGACCGGTCTAATCAGTTTCATCAAAACGTGAATTTAAAAAGATATACTTCAGATAACTATTGATCGAATTAAGTACCTACGGCGAACGGTCCCATTCAGAGGTACTATTAAAAACCAAAACAAGATATACTTAAATTTTAAACCTCTATTAAGTATAACTTGGTTCGATTTCCTCTAGCAACTCAGTATGAGACAATTTAACGAGACTATCGACCTGTGTGTAAAGCTAGCCTAATTGCATACTTCATAGACTTAATTTAACTAATACACCTAATATAACTGAAAAACAATATCTTACCAGGAAATTTCTTTATAAAGGATTTACCATTATGAAACGAACAAGATTGTTTAACAGTATTACATTTTTTTTATTAACCCTCTAAATGATGTTAAGGGAGATAGTTTATCAAAGACCTTAAACAAAGTATTCTAGAGCCAGCAGTTTTGTCAATTATAGTCTAAGTCAAATGTTCTATCCAGAGCGTTAGAAGGTTGCCCTACACAGTGTTGGTTGATGGAATAAAATAAATGATTCGAGAGATAAAGTTAGATTTTATTCTCATATACAGATATAGCTCATGTCATGGCGCGGCAACAACAATACTGAAGTGAACCATACTTATACATGACGTCATGGCAAGCGCCTTCTATATTACAGATTAATAAGACGAATTTGGAATTACAATATCAATATTCCCCCATAATTCTAAATTTCGAAAAAACAAAAATTAAATTCAAACAAACAAATCATTAAAACATCAATCCAATATTTTCAACATTAATTTTGTGCTTGAGTCCACTCAAGGGTTTAGTTAAGAAATCTGCAACATTCTTATCAGAAGAAATATACTCAATACAAACACTATTATTTTTAACATGTTCTCTAACAAAATGATGTCTAATGTCTATATGTTTTGATCGTTCATTAATTACAGAGTTTTTAGATAATTCTAATGCACCAATGTTGTCACAAAATAGTTTGGTAGGCCCGGTCACTACACTGGGGTCTATTTCAGTTATCAAATTTCTGATCCAAAGAATCTCTTGAAGAGTCGATGATATGCTCATGTACTCTGCTTCACAACTCGACAAAGCAACTGTCTTCTGTTTTTTGCTGTTCCAAACGATTGCACCCCCTTGGATTAAAAAGCAATAGCCTGTGACTGAGTGTCTTTCATTAATTTTATTCCCCCAGTCAGCATCACAGTACACATTCAGATCATCTCTTCCATCCTTAGAAAACGTCAATCTATAATCTGCAGTACCTTTTATGTATCTGAGTAGTCTCTTCACGGCATTCCAATGAACTCTTCGGTAGTTGTTGTTGTATCTGCTGAGAAGGTGAATGGCAAAAGCAATGTCAGGTCGGGAAACTTGAGACAGATAGAGCAGGCTGCCTATTGCTTCTCGATAAGGAATGCTTTTACATTCATCATCCTCCCCTTTGTCATGTTCGGTGAAGTCTAGTCCAGGTTCTAAGGGGTTCTTTACCGGCTTAGCATTGTCCATATTAAATTTTTTCAGAATTTGCTCAGCATATGATTTTTGGGAAATGCTGATTTTTCCATTGGCGCGATCACGAATGATTTCCATTCCAAGGCATCTTTTGATTGCACCAAGGTCTTTCATCTCAAAGCTCTCCTTCAATTTTTCTTTAATTTCGGTGGCTAGAACATGGTCATTATAGAACATTATAAAATCGTCTACATAAATTGCTATTATAAGAAAAGATTTATTAATCCGAATAATGTAAACACAGGGATCCGCTTTTGATTGTTGAAAACCAAGGTTTATCAATTTTTCATGTAGGTTTTTATTCCAACAACGCCCACTTTGTTTAAGTCCATAAATAGACTTTTTTAGCCTCCATACCTTCCCTTTGTCGGTTTCCTCAAGGAACTCCGGTGGTGGTATTACGTAGATTTCTTCCTCTAATTCACCATGTAAGTAGGCCGTTGTCACATCCATGTGGTCCACTTCGAGATCTTCTTTTGCGGCATAAGAAAGTAAATATCTTATGGAAGAATATTTGACGACAGGTGAGAACGTTTCTACATAATCTCGCCCATAAACTTGGCTACAGCCCTTAACGACCAGTCTGGCTTTAAAAATCCTCTTTTCTTGATCCTCTTTTATTTTAAAAACCCATTTTGATTTTAAAGGTTTGGTGTTGGTTGGAAGGTCAACAATTTCGAAAGTCTTGTTTATCTTCAATGCGTCCATCTCTCTTTCCATGGCAGCAATCCACATTTCCTTATAGGGTCCGTCTATGTCCTGTATTTCTTCATTTGACGCTAAATATAGTTCAAATCCAGGGAAGGTCTTAATTTTACGATGGCGCTTCGATCTTCGAGTAGTCCCATCCTCCTCTTCCAACGTCCTCTCAAAAATCTCAGTCTCATTTTCAAATCCGATGAATGGCTCTCCATCGCTTAACTCTTCGATGTATGGTTCTTCACAATCTGGCTTTTCATAGCTTGGTTTATTTAATTGCTCTGAGAAAATAATAGGAATTTCCCTTGACTGTTTAAAGATCTCATTAGGTTTTTCAATCGAAGTTGGCCTCTCAATAAATTTAACGTCCCTGGAAATGATTACACGCTTCGGGTTTGAAGGATTGATGAGTCTGTATGCCTTACAGTTATTCGGGTAGCCGACGAATATGCACTCTTCAGACTTTGTGTCTAATTTTTTTTAATTTTCTTTGGGGATAAATCTCATGGCCTTACACCCAAACACTTTAAGATATGATATGTTGACTTTTCTCCCGGACCAAATTTCTTCTGGCACCTTAAAATTCAAAGCTTTCGTAGGGCTACGATTTTTTAAGTAGGTGGCAGTATTTACTGCTTCCCCCCAATATCTGCGATCCAGACCTGAGTCTTCCAGCATGGCTCTTGATTTTTCGATAATCGTGCGATTGACTCTTTCACTTACCCCATTTTGTTGTGGAGAATAAGGTGCAGATTTTTGGTGCAGAATCCCTTGACTGTGCAAGTAATTTTCAAAATTTTTATTCGTATATTCTTTTCCATTGTCGGTACGTATTGTCTTGATTTTGGCGTCGAGCTGCTTTTCTACTTCATTCTTAAAATCTTTGAACTTATCCAAAGTTTCATACTTGTTCTTCAATAAATATACAACCGTTTTTCGGCTGAAATCATCAGTGAACGTTAACATGTATCGCGCACCACCCCAAGAGGGTACGCTCATCGGTCCGCACAAATCCGAGTGTATGAGTTTCAGCTTCTGTGATGACTGTACACCCCTGTCCCTTTTAAAAGGTTCTCTGCTTTGTTTACCTTTGATGCAGGCCAAACAATCGCTGTCATCGTTATCATTAAAGTCCATTCCCACTGCAGAACCTTTTAATTTTTTCATATAAAATCTATTCAGGTGCCCTAATCTTTGATGCCACAGATCGTGAGGTAATTTTTTTACCTGTTTAGTTTCATTATTATCATCGACCACTAGATTTACGGCTTGCGGTCTTCTTACCTTAAAAACTCCATTTTCATTAATTCCAGTCAGAAGTTCACTACCAGTAACATCACATTTGGGATAAATTTTACATTCGTCCCGATCAAAAACAACAGTGTACCCCTTATCAGTCATTTTACTCACTGATAAAAGGTTAGTCCCTAGTTGTGGAACGTACAACACATCAGAAACATCAATATCACTTGAAAGGTTCACTGATCCAACAGCTTCTGAAGAAATTTTATCATTATTAGCCTCTGAAATCTCTTGTTTGTTTACACTACTGTCCCTCAGCCAATGTTTGTTTTTAGTCATATGGGAGGTTGCACCAGAATCCATTATCCAGTCGTTGGGATCAGTTATCACAGATGATAAGGCGGCTAATAAAGTCGATTTTTTTTTTACATTTTCCTTTTTTTCAAAAACTTTCTTCTTGCATTCAGATGACTTATGTCCTTTTTTCTTGCATTTGAAACAAATTAATCCTTCTCGACAATTTGCAAGAATGTGCCCTGGTTTTTTACAGTTATAACAATTAAGTGGAGGACGTTCATTTTTCTTGAATTTTGTTACCAAAGCCGATTCCTCTCCTGAATCCTCCTTCGAAGATTTTTGAATAAGGACGGATCTAATATAATCGGAAGTAGTTTTGACACCTGTGCTTTCCATAGCCATTATCATTGGCTCGTATTCGTCCGATAGCCCACTTAACATGATGACACCGATGAATTCGTCATTCATTCCGGCTCCTGTAGCTTCTAATTTTTGGGATAGTGACAAAATCTCATTTAAGTAATCCTCCATGCTACTAAAATGGCTTAATTCAACACGAAAGAGTTTTCTAAGTAGGGATAACCTTCTTGAAAGGCCCTTATCTTCATAAGTATTTTCGAGCTTCTCCCAGATTTCTTTAGCTGTTTTGCTGCTTTTTATGATAGGATAAAGGGATTCATCAATCAACAGACAAATTTTGGCTCTGGTCTTCGAATCCTTCTTCTTGTCTTCGTCTTCTCCGGTGACACAAACCCATAAGTCCTCAGCAGTCAAATACATTTCTACTCCAAACTTCCAAGAGCTGTAATTTTCGCGTCCAAGCAATTTTTTAATGCTAGGTGACCAACTGGAGTTGTTATCCATGTTTATCTTCCCGTTCATAGTAAAGATAATCAATACCGTTAACACGTGTCCGGCCCGATTCACACTTACTTCGGTTTCACGCACTAATATAAAAACACGGAATGTCAACTTCTCTCGAACATCGTCCTGGGCCCATAACCATTGTTGGTTGATGGAATAAAATAAATGATTCGAGAGATAAAGTTAGATTTTATTCTCATATACAGATACAGCTCATGTCATGGCGCGGCAACAACAATACTGAAGCGAACCATACTTATACATGACGTCATGGCAAGCGCCTTCTATATTACAGATTAATAAGACGAATTTGGAATTACAATATCAATACACAGTGTACTACATTCTGTAATTATCATGTAGTGGAGTATGAATGTTAATGCATTGACTACTTATTTTCATCAAGACATGACCGGTCTAATCATTTTCATCAAAACGTGAATTTAAAAAGATATACTTCAGATAATTACAGATCCAATTAAGTACCTACGGTGAACGGTCCCATTCAGAGGTACTATTAAAAACCAAAACAAGATATACTTAAATTTTAAACCTCTCTATTAAGTATAACTTGGTTCGATTTCCTCTAGCAACTCAGTATGAGACAATTTAACGAGACTATCGACCCCTGTGTAAAGCTAGCCTAATTGCATACTTCATAGACTTAATTTAACTAATACACCTAATATAACTGAAAAACAATATCTTACCAAGAAATTTCGTTATAAAGGATTTACCATTATGAAACGAACAAGATTGTTTAACAGTATTATATTTTTTTTATTAACCCTCTAAATGATGTTAAGCGAGATAGTTTATCAAAGACCTTAAACAAAGTATTCTAGAGCCAGCAGTTTTGTGAATTATAGTCTAAGTCAAATGTTCTATCCAGAGCGTTAAAAGGTTGCCCTACACAGTGTACTACATTCTGTAATTATCATGTAGTGGAGTATGAATGTTAATGCATTGACTACTTATTTTCATCAAGACATGACCGGTCTAATCAGTTTCATCAAAACGTGAATTTAAAAAGATATACTTCAGATAACTATTGATCGAATTAAGTACCTACGGCGAACGGTCCCATTCAGAGGTACTATTAAAAACCAAAACAAGATATACTTAAATTTTAAACCTCTCTATTAAGTATAACTTGGTTCGATTTCCTCTAGCAACTCAGTATGAGACAATTTAACGAGACTATCGACCCCTGTGTAAAGCTAGCCTAATTGCATACTTCATAGACTTAATTTAACTAATACACCTAATATAACTGAAAAACAATATCTTACCAAGAAATTTTTTTATAAAGAATTTACCACTATAATACCAACAGTATTAATTTTTCTTTTTAAACCCTCTAAATGATGCTAAGCGTGAAAGTTAAGAAAAGACGTAAAATACAGTATTTTAAAGCCAGCAGTTTTGTGAATTATAGTCTAAGTCAAATGTTCTATCCAGAGCGTTAGAAGGTTGCTCTACACAGTGTACTACATTCTGTTATTGTCATGTAGGGGAGTATGAATGTTAATGGATTGACTACTTATTTTCATCAAGACATGACCGGTCTAATCAGTTTCATCAAAACGTGAATTTAAAAAGATATACTTCAAATAACTACAGATCGAATTAAGTACCTACGGCGAACGGTCCCATTCAGAGGTACTATTAAAAACCAAAACAAGATATACTTAAATTTTAAACCTCTCTATTAAGTATAACTTGGTTCGATTTCCTCTAGCAACTCAGTATGAGACAATTTAATTAGACTATCGCCCCCTTTGTAAAGCTAGCCTAATTGCATACTTCATAGACTTAATTTAACTAATACACCTAATATAACTGAAAAACAATATCTTACCAAGAAATTTCTTTATAAAGGATTTACCATTATGAAACGAACAAGATTGTTTAACAGTATTATATTTTTTTTATTAACCCTCTAAATGATGTTAAGCGAGATAGTTTATCAAAGACCTTAAACAAAGTATTCTAGAGCCAGCAGTTTTGTGAATTATAATCTAAGTCAAATGTTCTATCCAGAGCGTTAGAAGGTTGCCCTACACAGTGTACTACATTCTGTAATTATCATGTAGTTGAGTATGAATGTTAATGCATTGACTACTTATTTTCATCAAGACATGACCGGTCTAATCAGTTTCATCAAAACGTGAATTTAAAAAGATATACTTCAGATAACTACAGATCGAATTAAGTACCTACGGCGAACGGTCCCATTCAGAGGTACTATTAAAAACCAAAACAAGATATACTTAAATTTTAAACCTCTCTATTAAGTATAACTTGGTTCGATTTCCTCTAGCAACTCAGTATGAGACAATTTAATTAGACTATCGACCCCTTTGTAAAGCTAGCCTAATTGCATACTTCATAGACTTAATTTAACTAATACACCTAATATAACTGAAAAACAATATCTTACCAAGAAATTTCTTTATAAAGGATTTACCATTATGAAACGAACAAGATTGTTTAACAGTATTATATTTTTTTTTATTAACCCTCTAAATGATGTTAAGCGAGATAGTTTATCAAAGACCTTAAACAAAGTATTCTAGAGCCAGCAGTTTTGTGAATTATAGTCTAAGTCAAATGTTCTATCCAGAGCGTTAGAAGGTTGCCCTACACAGTGTACTACATTCTGTAATTATCATGTAGTGGAGTATGAATGTTAATGCATTGACTACTTATTTTCATCAAGACATGACCGGTCTAATCAGTTTCATCAAAACGTGAATTTAAAAAGATATACTTCAGATAACTACAGATCGAATTAAGTACCTACGGCGAACGGTCCCATTCAGAGGTACTATTAAAAACCAAAACAAGATATACATAAATTTTAAACCTCTCTATTAAGTATAACTTGGTTCGATTTCCTCTAGCAACTCAGTATGAGACAATTTAACGAGATTATCGACCCCTGTGTAAAGCTAGGCTAATTGCATACTTCATAGACTTAATTTAACTAATACACCTAATATAACTGAAAAACAATATCTTACCAAGAAATTTCTTTATAAAGGATTTATCATAATGAAACGAACAAGATTGTTTAACAGTATTATATTTTTTTTATTAACCCTCTAAATGATGTTAAGCGAGATAGT
Source organism: Arma custos (assembly GCA_037127475.1). Lineage (NCBI taxonomy): Eukaryota > Metazoa > Arthropoda > Insecta > Hemiptera > Pentatomidae > Arma > Arma custos. The sequence continues at coordinate 66,707 of JBBAGI010000150.1, read as the reverse complement.
TTATCAAAGACCTTAAACAAAGTATTCTAGAGCCAGCAGTTTTGTGAATTATAGTTTAAGTCAAATGTTCTATCCAGAGCGTTAGAAGGTTGCCCTACACAGTGTACTACATTCTGTAATTATCATGTAGTGGAGTATGAATGTTAATGCATTGACTACTTATTTTCATCAAGACATGACCGGTCTAATCAGTTTCATCAAAACGTGAATTTAAAAAGATATACTTCAGATAACTACAGATCGAATTAAGTACCAACGGCGAACGGTCCCATTCAGAGGTGCTATTAAAAACCAAAACAAGATATACTTAAATTTTAAACCTCTCTATTAAGTATAACTTAGTTCGATTTCCTCTAGCAACTCAGTATGAGACAATTTAACGAGACTATCGACCCCTGTGTAAAGCTAGGCTAATTGCATACTTCATAGACTTAATTTAACTAATACACCTAATACAACTGAAAAACAATATCTTACCAAGAAATTTCTTTATAAAGGATTTACCATTATGAAAGGAACAAGATTGTTTAACAGTATTATATTTTTTTTATTAACCCTCTAAATGATGTTAAGCGAGATAGTTTTCAAAGACCTAAAACAAAGTATTCAAGAGCCAGCAGTTTTGTGAATTATAGTCTAAGTCAAATGTTCTATCCAGAGCGTTAGAAGGTTGCCCTACACAGTGTACTACATTCTGTAATTATCATGTAGTGGAGTATGAATGTTAATGCATTGACTACTTATTTTCATCAAGACATGACCGGTCTAATCAGTTTCATCAAAACGTGAATTTAAAAAGATATACTTCAGATAACTACATATAGAATTAAGTACCTATGGCGAACGGTCCCATTCAGAGGTACTATTAAAAACCAAAACAAGATATACTTAAATTTTAAACCTCTCTATTAAGTATAACTTGGTTTGATTTCCTCTAGCAACTCAGTATGAGACAATTTAAGGAGACTATCGACCCCTGTGTAAAGCTAGCCTAATTGCATACTTCATAGACTTAATTTAACTAATACACCTAATATAACTGAAAAACAATATCTTACCAAGAAATTTCTTTATAAAGGATTTACCATTATGAAACGAACAAGATTGTTTAACAGTATTATATTTTTTGTATTAACCCTCTAAATGATGTTAAGCGAGATAGTTTATCAAAGACCTTAAACAAAGTATTCTAGAGCCAGCAGTTTTGTGAATTATAATCTAAGTCAAATGTTCTATCCAGAGCGTTAGAAGGTTGCCCTACACAGTGTACTACATTCTGTAATTATCATGTAGTGGAGTATGAATGTTAATGCATTGACTACTTATTTTCATCAAGACATGACCGGTCTAATCAGTTTCATCAAAACGTGAATTTAAAAAGATATACTTCAGATAACTACAGATCGAATTAAGTACCTACGGCGAACGGTCCCATTCAGAGGTACTATTAAAAACCAAAACAAGATATACTTAAATTTTAAACCTCTCTATTAAGTATAACTTGGTTCGATTTCCTCTAGCAACTCAGTATGAGACAATTTAACAAGACTATCGACCCGTGTGTAAAGCTAGCCTAATTGCATACTTCATAGACTTAATTTAACTAATACACCTAATATAACTGAAAAACAATATCTTACCAAGAAATTTCTTTATAAAGGATTTACCATTATGAAACGAACAAGATTGTTTAACAGTATTATATTTTTTGTATTAACCCTCTAAATGATGTTAAGCGAGATAGTTTATCAAAGACCTTAAACAAAGTATTCTAGAGCCAGCAGTTTTGTGAATTATAATCTAAGTCAAATGTTCTATCCAGAGCGTTAGAAGGTTGCCCTACACAGTGTACTACATTCTGTAATTATCATGTAGTGGAGTATGAATGTTAATGCATTGACTACTTATTTTCATCAAGACATGACCGGTCTAATCAGTTTCATCAAAACGTGAATTTAAAAAGATATACTTCAGATAACTACAGATCGAATTAAGTACCTACGGCGAACGGTCCCATTCAGAGGTACTATTAAAAACCAAAACAAGATATACTTAAATTTTAAACCTCTCTATTAAGTATAACTTGGTTCGATTTCCTCTAGCAACTCAGTATGAGACAATTTAACAAGACTATCGACCCGTGTGTAAAGCTAGCCTAATTGCATACTTCATAGACTTAATTTAACTAATACACCTAATATAACTGAAAAACAATATCTTACCAAGAAATTTCTTTATAAAGGATTTACCATTATGAAACGAACAAGATTGTTTAACAGTATTATATTTTTTTTATTAACCCTCTAAATGATGTTAAGTGAGATAGTTTATCAAAGACCTTAAACAAAGTATTCTAGAGCCAGCAGTTTTGTGAATTATAGTCTAAGTCAAATGTTCTATCCAGAGCGTTAGAAGGTTGCCCTACACAGTGTACTACATTCTGTAATTATCATGTAGTGGAGTATGAATGTTAATGCATTGACTACTTATTTTCATCAAGACATGACCGGTCTAATCAGTTTCATCAAAACGTGAATTTAAAAAGATATACTTCAGATAACTACAGATCGAATTAAGTACCTACGGCGAACGGTCCCATTTAGAGGTACTATTAAAAACCAAAACAAGATATACTTAAATTTTAAACATCTCTATTAAGTATAACTTGGTTCGATTTCCTCTAGCAACTCAGTATGAGACAATTTAACGAGACTATCGACCCCTGTGTAAAGCTAGCCTAATTGCATACTTCATAGACTTAATTTAACTAATACACCTAATATAACTGAAAAACAATATCTTACCAAGAAATTTCTCTATAAAGGATTTACCATTATGAAACGAACAAGATTGTTTAACAGTATTTTATTTTTTTTATTAACCCTCTAAATGATGTTAAGCGAGATAGTTTATCAAAGACCTTAAACAAAGTATTCTAGAGCCAGCAGTTTTGTGAATTATAGTCTAAGTCAAATGTTCTATCCAGAGCGTTAGAAGGTTGCCCTACACAGTGTACTACATTCTGTAATTATCATGTAGTGGAGTATGAATGTTAATGCATTGACTACTTATTTTCATCAAGACATGACCGATCTAATCAGTTTCATCAAAACGTGAATTTAAAAAGATATACTTCAGATAACTACAGATCGAATTAAGTACCTACGGCGAACGGTCCCATTTAGAGGTACTATTAAAAACCAAAACAAGATATACTTAAATTTTAAACATCTCTATTAAGTATAACTTGGTTCGATTTCCTCTAGCAACTCAGTATGAGACAATTTAACGAGACTATCGACCCCTGTGTAAAGCTAGCCTATTTGCATACTTCATAGACTTAATTTAACTAATACACCTAATATAACTGAAAAACAATATCTTACCAAGAAATTTCTCTCTAAAGGATTTACTATTATGAAACAAACAAGATTGTTTAACAGTATTATATTTTTTTTATTAACCCTCTAAATGATGTTAAGCGAGATAGTTTTCAAAGACCTTAAACAAAGTATTCAAGAGCCAGCAGTTTTGTGAATTATAGTCTAAGTCAAATGTTCTATCCAGAGCATTAGAAGGTTGCCCTACACAGTGTACTACATTCTGTAATTATCATGTAGTGGAGTATGAATGTTAATGCATTGACTACTTATTTTCATCAAGACATGACCGGTCTAATCAGTTTCATCAAAACGTGAATTTAAAAAGATATACTTCATATAACTACAGATCGAATTAAGTACCCCAGGCGAACAGTCCCATTCAGAGGTACTATTAACAACCAAAACAAGATATACTTAAATTTTAAACTTCTCTATTAAGTATAACTTGGTTTGATTTCCTCTAGCAACTCAGTATGAGACAATTTAACGAGACTATCGACACCTGTGTAAAGCTAGCCTAATTGCATACTTCATAGACTTAATTTAACTAATACACCTAATATAACTGAAAAACAATATCTTACCAAGAAATTTCTTTATAAAGGATTTACCATTATGAAACGAACAAGATTGTTTAACAGTATTATATTTTTTATATTAACCCTCTAAATGATGTTAAGCGAGATAGTTTATCAAAGACCTTAAACAAAGTATTCTAGAGCCAGCAGTTTTGTCAATTATAGTCTAAGTCAAATGTTCTATCCAGAGCGTTAGAAGGTTGCCCTACACAGTGTACCACATTCTGTAATTATCATGTAGTGGAGTATGAATGTTAATGCATTGACTACTTATTTTCATCAAGACATGACCGGTCTAATCAGTTTCATCAAAACGTGAATATAAAAAGATATACTTCAGATAACTACAGATCGAATTAAGTACCAACGGCGAACGGTCCCATTCAGAGGTACTATTAAAAACCAAAACAAGATATACTTAAATTTTAAACCTCTCTATTAAATATAACTTGGTTTGATTTCCTCTAGCAACTCAGTATGAGACAATTTAACGAGACTATCGACCCCTGTGTAAAGCTAGCCTAATTGCATACTTCATAGACTTAATTTAACTAATACACCTAATATAACTGAAAAACAATATCTTACCAAGAAATTTCTTAATAAAGGGTTTACCACTATAAAACCAACAAATTAACCAACAGTATTATTTTTTCTTTTTAAACCCTCTAAATGATGCTAAGCGTGAAAGTTTAGAAAAGACGTAAAATACAGTATTTTAAAGCCAGCAGTTTTGTGAATTATAGTCTAAGTCAAATGTTCTATCCAGAGCGTTAGAAGGTTTCCCTACACTCTGTCCTGCATTCTGTAAGTGTCATGGTGAGAAGTTTCAAAGTTAAGGGTACTGTCTGTGTAAGTTTGCATTGACTACTCATTTTCAGCAAGACAAGACCGGTCTAATCAGTTTCATCAAAACGTGAATTTAAAAAGATATACTTCAGATAACTACAGATCGAATTAAGTACCAACGGCGAACGGTCCCATTCAGAGGTACTATTAAAAACCAAAACAAGATATACTTAAATTTTAAACCTCTCTATTAAATATAACTTGGTTCGATTTCCTCTAGCAACTCAGTATGAGACAATTTAACGAGACTATCGACCCCTGTGTAAAGCTAGCCTAATTGCATACTTCATAGACTTAATTTAACTAATACACCTAATATAACTGAAAAACAATATCTTACCAAGAAATTTCTGTATAAAGGATTTACCATTATGAAACGAACAAGATTGTTTAACAGTATTATATTTTTTTTATTAACCCTCTAAATGATGTTAAGCGAGATAGTTTATCAAAGACCTTAAACAAAGTATTCTAGAGCTAGCAGTTTTGTGAATTATAGTCTAAGTCAAATGTTCTATCCAGAGCGTTAGAAGGTTGCCCTACACAGTGTACTACATTCTGTAATTATCATGTAGTTGAGTATGAATGTTAATGCATTGAATACTTATTTTCATCAAGACATGACTGGTCTAATCAGTTTCATCAAAACGTGAATTTAAAAAGATATTTTAACTTTTCATATTCTATTCCTATCAACTATATTTTCAAAACAGTCATTGTACACTGGTGTTATTGTACAATAGTTTTTCTATTATTCACATTTGTTATTGTACATATAGTTCCATACTTTTCTGTACCTTGGTAACATCATTAAGTCCGTTATCATACATTTTACACCTTTATTTTACTAGTTTTTCTGTATTCTTCATATTCCAACCTTTCTTTATATGTAAATATCCTCATTTTTGTTTCTTTTGTTTAACTTCTCCTTTTGATTTTCCTTTATATTATTATATTGTACTGTACTATCCATTCTGTACTTTTTTTTTCTATTTTTTATTTTATATGTGTTATTTATTATTTATCATTTCTGCTCATTTTCTTTTATTTTTTTTTTATTTTATTAAATCTGTCTTACTTTATTATATCTGCCATTATTTTCATTTTTTTTTCATTATCAATATCTTTGTTATATCTGTCTTTATCTTAATTTTATTATATTCTATCACATTTTCTATAATTATATCTGTCACTATTTCAATAATTTTGTTATATTTGTCTTTATCGGATTTTTATTATATCTGCCACTAGTTTAATGCCTATTCATTATCAGTAATTTTTAAATCTGTCTATATCATTATTTTATTATAATCTGACTCCTTTTTTATATTCTTTATCTTCTATTTTCATATCTGCCACTTTGTATTTTTCTACATTATTTGTCACTAGTATTGTTACTGTACAACTTTGATGTTTTTACATTTTTGTTCTGTTTGTTTCTCTGTTAGCCCTGAAGATGACCTACACTGTAGGTCGAAACGTCGGCACATAATATAAGTACTTCACTTATTCGGTGTTCTTATTGACTGCACCCCCCAACTATCTCCTTTACTTAAAAAAATATTCTTCAGATAACTACAGATCGAATTAAGTACCTACGGCGAACGGTCCCATTCAGAGGTACTATTAAAAACCAAAACAAGATATACTTAAATTTTAAACCTCTCTATTAAGTATAACTTGGTTCGATTTCCTCTAGCAACTCAGTATGAGACAATTTAACGAGACTATCGACCCCTGTGTAAAGCTAGCCTAATTGCATACTTCATAGACTTAATTTAACTAATAGACCTAATATAACTGAAAAACAATATCTTACTAAGAAATTTCTTTATAAAGGATTTACCATTATGAAACGAACAAGATTGTTTAACAGTATTATATTTTTTGTATTAACCCTCTAAATGATGTTAAGCGAGATAGTTTATCAAAGACCTTAAACAAAGTATTCTAGAGCCAGCAGTTTTGTGAATTATAGTCTAAGTCAAATGTTCTATCCAGAGCGTTAGAAGGTTGCCCTACACAGTGTACTACATTCTGTAATTATCATGTAGTGGAGTATAAATGTTAATGCATTGACTACTTATTTTCATCAAGACATGACCGGTCTAATCAGTTTCATCAAAATGTGAATTTAAAAAGATATACTTCATATAACTACAAATCGAATTAAGTACCTACGGCGAACGGTCGCATTCAGAGGTACTATTAAAAACCAAAACAAGATATACTTAAATTTTAAACCTCTCTATTAAGTATAACTTGGTTTGATTTCCTCTAGCAACTCAGTATGAGACAATTTAACGAGACTATCGACCCCTGTGTAAAGCTAGCCTAATCGCATACTTCATAGACTTAATTTAACTAATACACCTAATATAACTGAAAAACAATATCTTACCAAGAAATTTCTTAATAAAGGATTTACCACTATAAAACCAACAAATTAACCAACAGTATTATTTTTTCTTTTTAAACCCTCTAATTGATGCTAAGCGTGAAAGTTTAGAAAAGACGTAAAATACAGTATTTTAAAGCCAGCAGTTTTGTGAATTATAGTCTAAGTCAAATGTTCTATCCAGAGCGTTAGAAGGTTTCCCTACACTCTGTCCTGCATTCTGTAAGTGTCATGGTGAGAAGTTTCAAAGTTAAGGGTACTGTCTGTGTAAGTTTGCATTGACTACTCATTTTCAGCAAAACAAGACCGGTCTAATCAGTTTCATCAAAACGTGAAATTAAAAAGATATACTTCAGATAACTACAGATCGAATTAAGTACCTATGGCGAACGGTCCCATTCAGAGGTACTATTAAAAACCAAAACAAGATATACTTTAATTTTAAACCTCTCTATTAAGTATAACTTGGTTCGATTTCCTCTAGCAACTCAGTATGAGACAATTTAACGAGACTATCGACCCCTGTGTAAAGCTAGCCTAATTGCATACTTCATAGACTTAATTTAACTAATACACCTAATATAACTGAAAAACAATATCTTACCAAGAAATGTCTTTATAAATGATTTACCACTATGAAACGAACAAGATTGTTTAACAGTATTATATTTTTTTTATTAACCCTCTAAATGATGTTAAGCGAGATAGTTTATCAAAGACCTTAAACAAAGTATTCTAGAGCCAGCAGTTTTGTGAATTATAGTCTAAGTCAAATGTTCTATCCAGAGCGTTAGAAGGTTGCCCTACACAGTGTACTACATTCTGTAATTATCATGTAGTGGAGTATGAATGTTAATGCATTGACTACTTATTTTCATCAAGACATGACCGGTCTAATCAGTTTCATCAAAACGTGAATTTAAAAAGATATACATCAGATAATTACAGATCGAATTAAGTACCTACGGCGAACGGTCCCATTCAGAGGTACTATTAAAAACCAAAACAAGATATACTTAAATTTTAAACCTCTCTATTAAGTATAACTTGGTTCGATTTCCTCAAGCAGCTCAGTATGAGACAATTTAACGAGACTATCGACCCCTGTGTAAAGCTAGCCTAATTGCATACTTCATAGACTTAATTTAACTAATACACCTAATATAACTGAAAAACAATATCTTACCAAGAAATTTCTTTATAAAGGATTTACCATTATGAAACGATCAAGATTGTTTAACAGTATTATATTTTTTGTATTAACCCCCTAAATGATGTTAAGCGAGATAGTTTATCAAAGACCTTAAACAAAGTATTCTAGAGCCAGCAGTTTTGTGAATTATAGTCTAAGTCAAATGTTCTATCCAGAGCGTTAGAAGGTTGCCCTACACAGTGTACTACATTCTGTAATTATCATGTAGTGGAGTATGAATGTTAATGCATTGACTACTTATTTTCATCAAGACATGACCGGTCTAATCATTTTCATCAAAACGTGAATTTAAAAAGATATACTTCAGATAATTACAGATCGAATTAAGTACCTACAGCGAACGGTCCCATTCAGAGGTACTATTAAAAACCAAAACAAGATATACTTAAATTTTAAACCTCTATATTAAGTATAACTTGGTTCGATTTCCTCTAGCAACTCAGTATGAGACAATTTAACGAGACTATCGACCCCTGTGTAAAGCTAGCCTAATTGCATACTTCATAGACTTAATTTAACTAATACACCTAATATAACTGAAAAACAATATCTTACCAAGAAATTTCTTTATAAAGAATTTACCATTATGAAACGAACAAGATTGTTTAACAGTATTATATTTTTTATATTAACCCTCTAAATGATGTTAAGCGAGATAGTTTATCATAGACCTTAAACAAAGTATTCTAGAGCCAGCACTTTTGGGAATTATAGTCTAAGTCAAATGTTCTATCCAGAGCGTTAGAAGGTTGCCCTACACAGTGTACTACATTCTGTAATTATCATGTAGTTGAGTATGAATGTTAATGCATTGACTACTTATTTTCATCAAGACATGACCGGTCTAATCAGTTTAATCAAAATGTGAATTTAAAAAGATATACTTCATATAACTACAGATCGAATTAAGTACCTACGGCGAACAGTCCCATTCAGAGGTACTATTAAAAACCAAAACAAGATATACTTAAATTTTAAACCTCTCTATTAAGTATAACTTGGTTTGATTTCCTCTAGCAACTCAGTATGAGACAATTTAACAAGACTATCGACCCCTGTGTAAAGCTAGCCTAATTGCATACTTCATAGACTTAATTTAACTAATACACCTAATATAACTGAAAAACAATATCTTACCAAGAAATTTCTTAATAAAGGATTTACCACTATAAAACCAACAAATTAACCAACAGTATTATTTTTTCTTTTTAAACCCTCTAAATGATGCTAAGCGTGAAAGTTTAGAAAAGACGTAAAATACAGTATTTTAAAGCCAGCAGTTTTGTGAATTATAGTTTAGGTCAAATGTTTTATCCAGAGCGTTAGAAGGTTTCCCTACACTCTGTCCTGCATTCTGTAAGTGTCATGGTGAGAAGTTTCAAAGTTAAGGGTACTGTCTGTGTAAGTTTGCATTGACTACTCATTTTCAGCAAAACAAGACCGGTCTAATCAGTTTCATCAAAACGTGAATTTAAAAAGATATACTTCAGATAACTACAGATTGAATTAAGTACCTATGGCGAACGGTCCCATTCAGAGGTACTATTAAAAACCAAAACAAGATATACTTAAATTTTAAACCTCTCTATTAAGTATAACTTGGTTCGATTTCCTCTAGCAACTCAGTATGAGACAATTTAACGAGACTATCGACCCCTGTGTAAAGCTAGCCTAATTGCATTCTTCATAGACTTAATTTAACTAATACACCTAATATAACTGAAAAACAATATCTTACCAAGAAATTTCTTTATAAAGAATTTACCATTATGAAACAAACAAGATTGTTTAACAGTATTATATTTTTTATATTAACCCTCTAAATGATGTTAAGCGAGATAGTTTATCATAGACCTTAAACAAAGTATTCTAGAGCCAGCAGTTTTGTGAATTATAGTCTAAGTCAAATGTTCTATCCAGAGCGTTAGAAGATTGCCCTACACAGTGTACTACATTCTGTAATTATCATGTAGTTGAGTATGAATGTTAATGCATTGACTACTTATTTTCATCATGACATGACCGGTCTAATCAGTTTCATCAAAACGTGAATTTAAAAAGATATACTTCAGATAATTACAGATCGAATTAAGTACCTACGGCGAACGGTCCTATTCAGAGGTACTATTAAAAACCAAAACAAGATATACTTAAATTTTAAACCTCTCTATTAAGTATAACTTGGTTCGATTTCCTCTAGCAACTCAGTATGAGACAATTAACGAGACTATGGACCCCTGTGTAAAGCTAGCCTAATTGCATACTTCATAGACTTAATTTAACTAATACACCTAATATAACTGAAAAACAATATCTTACCAAGAAATGTCTTTATAAAGGATTTACCATTATGAAACGAACAAGATTGTTTAACAGTATTATATTTTTTTTATTAACCCTCTAAATGATGTTAAGCGAGATAGTTTATCAAAGACCTTAAACAAAGTATTCTAGAGCCAGCAGTTTTGTGAATTATAGTCTAAGTCAAATGTTCTATCCAGAGCGTTAGAAGGTTGCCCTACACAGTGTACTACATTCTGTAATTATCATGTAGTGGAGTATGAATGTTAATGCATTGACTACTTATTTTCATCAAGACATGACCGGTCTAATCAGTTTCATCAAAACGTGAATTTAAAAAGATATACTTCAGATAATTACAGATCGAATTAAGTACCTACGGCGAACGGTCCTATTCAGAGGTACTATTAAAAACCAAAACAAGATATACTTAAATTTTAAACCTCTCTATTAAGTATAACTTGGTTCGATTTCCTCTAGCAACTCAGTATGAGACAATTTAACGAGACTATCGACCCCTGTGTAAAGCTAGCCTAATTGCATACTTCATAGACTTAATTTAACTAATACACCTAATATAACTGAATAACAATATCTTACCAAGAAATGTCTTTATAAAGGATTTACCATTATGAAACGAACAAGATTGTTTAACAGTATTATATTTTTTTTATTAACCCTCTAAATGATGTTAAGCGAGATAGTTTATCAAAGACCTTAAACAAAGTATTCTAGAGCCAGCAGTTTTGTGAATTATAGTCTAAGTCAAATGTTCTATCCAGAGCGTTAGAAGGTTGCCCTACACAGTGTACTACATTCTGTAATTATCATGTAGTGGAGTATGAATGTTAATGCATTGACTACTTATTTTCATCAAGACATGACCGGTCTAATCAGTTTCATCAAAACGTGAATTTAAAAAGATATACTTCAGATAGTTACAGATCGAATTAAGTACCTACGGCGAACAGTCCCATTCAGAGGTACTATTAAAAACCAAAACAAGATATACTTAAATTTTAAACCTCTCTATTAAGTATAACTTGGTTCGATTTCCTCTAGCAACTCAGTATGAGACAATTTAACGAGACTATCGACCCCTGTGTAAAGCTAGCCTAATTGCATACTTCATAGACTTAATTTAACTAATACACCTAACATAACTGAAAAACAATATCTTACCAAGAAATTTCTTTATAAAGAATTTACCATTATGAAACAAACAAGATTGTTTAACAGTATTATATTTTTTATATTAACCCTCTAAATGATGTTAAGCGAGATAGTTTATCAAAGACCTTAAACAAAGTATGCTAGAGCCAGCAGTTTTGTGAATTATAGTCTAAGTCAAATGTTCTATCCAGAGCGTTAGAAGGTTGCCCTACACAGTGTACTACATTCTGTAATTATCATGTAGTTGAGTATGAATGTTAATGCATTGACTACTTATTTTCATCAAGACATGACCGGTCTAATCAGTTTCATCAAAACGTGAATTTAAAAAGATATACTTCATATAACTACAGATCGAATTAAGTACCTACGGCGAACGGTCCCATTCAGAGGTCCTATTAAAAACCAAAACAAGATATACTTAAATTTTAAACCTCTCTATTAAGTATAACTTGGTTCGATTTCCTCTAGCAACTCAGTATGAGACAATTTAACGAGACTATCGACCCCTGTGTAAAGCTAGCCTAATTGCATACTTCATAGACTTAATTTAACTAATACACCTAATATAACTGAAAAACAATATCTTACCAAGAAATTTCTTTATAAAGAATTTACCATTATGAAACAAACAAGATTGTTTAACAGTATTATATTTTTTATATTAACCCTCTAAATGATGTTAAGCGAGATAGTTTATCAAAGACCTTAAACAAAGTATGCTAGAGCCAGCAGTTTTGTGAATTATAGTCTAAGTCAAATGTTCTATCCAGAGCGTTAGAAGGTTGCCCTACACAGTGTACTACATTCTGTAATTATCATGTAGTTGAGTATGAATGTTAATGCATTGACTACTTATTTTCATCAAGACATGACCGGTCTAATCAGTTTCATCAAAACGTGAATTTAAAAAGATATACTTCAGATTATTACAGATCGAATTAAGTACCTACGGCGAACGGTCCCATTCAGAGGTACTATTAAAAACCAAAACAAGATATACTTAAATTTTAAACCTCTCTATTAAGTATAACTTGGTTCGATTTCCTCTAGCAACTCAGTATGAGACAATTTAACGAGACTATCGACCCCTGTGTAAAGCTAGCCTAATTGCATACTTCATAGATTTAATTTAACTAATACACCTAATATAACTGAAAAACAATATCTTACCAAGAAATTTCTTTATAAAGGATTTACCATTATGAAATGAACAAGATTGTTTAACAGTATTATATTTTTTGTATTAACCCTCTAAATGATGTTAAGCGAGATAGTTTATCAAAGACCTTAAACAAAGTATTCTAGAGCCAGCAGTTTTGTGAATTATAGTCTAAGTCAAATGTTCTATCCAGAGCGTTAGAAGGTTGCCCTACACAGTGTACTACATTCTGTAATTATCATGTAGTGGAGTATGAATGTTAATGCATTGACTACTTATTTTCATCAAGACATGACCGGTCTAATCAGTTTCATCAAAACGTGAATTTAAAAAGATATACTTCATATAACTACAGATCGAATTAAGTACCTATGGCGAACGGTCCCATTCAGAGGTCCTATTAAAAACCAAAACAAGATATACTTAAATTTTAAACCTCTCTATTAAGTATAACTTGGTTCGATTTCCTCTAGCAACTCAGTATGAGACAATTTAACGAGACTATCGACCCCTGTGTAAAGCTAGCCTAATTGCATACTTCATAGACTTAATTTAACTAATACACCTAATATAACTGAAAAACAATATCTTACCAAGAAATTTTTTTATAAAGAATTTACCACTATAATACCAACAGTATTAATTTTTCTTTTTAAACCCTCTAAATGATGCTAAGCGTGAAAGTTAAGAAAAGACGTAAAATACAGTATTTTAAAGCCAGCAGTTTTGTGAATTATAGTCTAAGTCAAATGTTCTATCCAGAGCGTTAGAAGGTTGCTCTACACAGTGTACTACATTCTGTTATTGTCATGTAGGGGAGTATGAATGTTAATGGATTGACTACTTATTTTCATCAAGACATGACCGGTCTAATCAGTTTCATCAAAACGTGAATTTAAAAAGATATACTTCAAATAACTACAGATCGAATTAAGTACCTACGGCGAACGGTCCCATTCAGAGGTACTATTAAAAACCAAAACAAGATATACTTAAATTTTAAACCTCTCTATTAAGTATAACTTGGTTCGATTTCCTCTAGCAACTCAGTATGAGACAATTTAATTAGACTATCGCCCCCTTTGTAAAGCTAGCCTAATTGCATACTTCATAGACTTAATTTAACTAATACACCTAATATAACTGAAAAACAATATCTTACCAAGAAATTTCTTTATAAAGGATTTACCATTATGAAACGAACAAGATTGTTTAACAGTATTATATTTTTTTTATTAACCCTCTAAATGATGTTAAGCGAGATAGTTTATCAAAGACCTTAAACAAAGTATTCTAGAGCCAGCAGTTTTGTGAATTATAATCTAAGTCAAATGTTCTATCCAGAGCGTTAGAAGGTTGCCCTACACAGTGTACTACATTCTGTAATTATCATGTAGTTGAGTATGAATGTTAATGCATTGACTACTTATTTTCATCAAGACATGACCGGTCTAATCAGTTTCATCAAAACGTGAATTTAAAAAGATATACTTCAGATAACTACAGATCGAATTAAGTACCTACGGCGAACGGTCCCATTCAGAGGTACTATTAAAAACCAAAACAAGATATACTTAAATTTTAAACCTCTCTATTAAGTATAACTTGGTTCGATTTCCTCTAGCAACTCAGTATGAGACAATTTAATTAGACTATCGACCCCTTTGTAAAGCTAGCCTAATTGCATACTTCATAGACTTAATTTAACTAATACACCTAATATAACTGAAAAACAATATCTTACCAAGAAATTTCTTTATAAAGGATTTACCATTATGAAACGAACAAGATTGTTTAACAGTATTATATTTTTTTTTATTAACCCTCTAAATGATGTTAAGCGAGATAGTTTATCAAAGACCTTAAACAAAGTATTCTAGAGCCAGCAGTTTTGTGAATTATAGTCTAAGTCAAATGTTCTATCCAGAGCGTTAGAAGGTTGCCCTACACAGTGTACTACATTCTGTAATTATCATGTAGTGGAGTATGAATGTTAATGCATTGACTACTTATTTTCATCAAGACATGACCGGTCTAATCAGTTTCATCAAAACGTGAATTTAAAAAGATATACTTCAGATAACTACAGATCGAATTAAGTACCTACGGCGAACGGTCCCATTCAGAGGTACTATTAAAAACCAAAACAAGATATACATAAATTTTAAACCTCTCTATTAAGTATAACTTGGTTCGATTTCCTCTAGCAACTCAGTATGAGACAATTTAACGAGATTATCGACCCCTGTGTAAAGCTAGGCTAATTGCATACTTCATAGACTTAATTTAACTAATACACCTAATATAACTGAAAAACAATATCTTACCAAGAAATTTCTTTATAAAGGATTTATCATAATGAAACGAACAAGATTGTTTAACAGTATTATATTTTTTTTATTAACCCTCTAAATGATGTTAAGCGAGATAGTTTATCAAAGACCTTAAACAAAGTATTCTAGAGCCAGCAGTTTTGTGAATTATAGTTTAAGTCAAATGTTCTATCCAGAGCGTTAGAAGGTTGCCCTACACAGTGTACTACATTCTGTAATTATCATGTAGTGGAGTATGAATGTTAATGCATTGACTACTTATTTTCATCAAGACATGACCGGTCTAATCAGTTTCATCAAAACGTGAATTTAAAAAGATATACTTCAGATAACTACAGATCGAATTAAGTACCAACGGCGAACGGTCCCATTCAGAGGTGCTATTAAAAACCAAAACAAGATATACTTAAATTTTAAACCTCTCTATTAAGTATAACTTAGTTCGATTTCCTCTAGCAACTCAGTATGAGACAATTTAACGAGACTATCGACCCCTGTGTAAAGCTAGGCTAATTGCATACTTCATAGACTTAATTTAACTAATACACCTAATACAACTGAAAAACAATATCTTACCAAGAAATTTCTTTATAAAGGATTTACCATTATGAAAGGAACAAGATTGTTTAACAGTATTATATTTTTTTTATTAACCCTCTAAATGATGTTAAGCGAGATAGTTTTCAAAGACCTAAAACAAAGTATTCAAGAGCCAGCAGTTTTGTGAATTATAGTCTAAGTCAAATGTTCTATCCAGAGCGTTAGAAGGTTGCTCTACACAGTGTACTACATTCTGTTATTGTCATGTAGGGGAGTATGAATGTTAATGGATTGACTACTTATTTTCATCAAGACATGACCGGTCTAATCAGTTTCATCAAAACGTGAATTTAAAAAGATATACTTCAAATAACTACAGATCGAATTAAGTACCTACGGCGAACGGTCCCATTCAGAGGTACTATTAAAAACCAAAACAAGATATACTTAAATTTTAAACCTCTCTATTAAGTATAACTTGGTTCGATTTCCTCTAGCAACTCAGTATGAGACAATTTAATTAGACTATCGCCCCCTTTGTAAAGCTAGCCTAATTGCATACTTCATAGACTTAATTTAACTAATACACCTAATATAACTGAAAAACAATATCTTACCAAGAAATTTCTTTATAAAGGATTTACCATTATGAAACGAACAAGATTGTTTAACAGTATTATATTTTTTGTATTAACCCTCTAAATGATGTTAAGCGAGATAGTTTATCAAAGACCTTAAACAAAGTATTCTAGAGCCAGCAGTTTTGTGAATTATAATCTAAGTCAAATGTTCTATCCAGAGCGTTAGAAGGTTGCCCTACACAGTGTACTACATTCTGTAATTATCATGTAGTTGAGTATGAATGTTAATGCATTGACTACTTATTTTCATCAAGACATGACCGGTCTAATCAGTTTCATCAAAACGTGAATTTAAAAAGACATACTTCAGATAACTACAGATCGAATTAAGTACCTACGGCGAACGGTCCCATTCAGAGGTACTATTAAAAACCAAAACAAGATATACTTAAATTTTAAACCTCTCTATTAAGTATAACTTGGTTCGATTTCCTCTAGCAACTCAGTATGAGACAATTTAACAAGACTATCGACCCGTGTGTAAAGCTAGCCTAATTGCATACTTCATAGACTTAATTTAACTAATACACCTAATATAACTGAAAAACAATATCTTACCAAGAAATTTCTTTATAAAGGATTTACCATTATGAAACGAACAAGATTGTTTAACAGTATTATATTTTTTTTTATTAACCCTCTAAATGATGTTAAGCGAGATAGTTTATCAAAGACCTTAAACAAAGTATTCTAGAGCCAGCAGTTTTGTGAATTATAGTCTAAGTCAAATGTTCTATCCAGAGCGTTAGAAGGTTGCCCTACACAGTGTACTACATTCTGTAATTATCATGTAGTGGAGTATGAATGTTAATGCATTGACTACTTATTTTCATCAAGACATGACCGGTCTAATCAGTTTCATCAAAACGTGAATTTAAAAAGATATACTTCAGATAACTACAGATCGAATTAAGTACCTACGGCGAACGGTCCCATTCAGAGGTACTATTAAAAACCAAAACAAGATATACATAAATTTTAAACCTCTCTATTAAGTATAACTTGGTTCGATTTCCTCTAGCAACTCAGTATGAGACAATTTAACGAGATTATCGACCCCTGTGTAAAGCTAGGCTAATTGCATACTTCATAGACTTAATTTAACTAATACACCTAATATAACTGAAAAACAATATCTTACCAAGAAATTTCTTTATAAAGGATTTATCATAATGAAACGAACAAGATTGTTTAACAGTATTATATTTTTTTTATTAACCCTCTAAATGATGTTAAGCGAGATAGTTTATCAAAGACCTTAAACAAAGTATTCTAGAGCCAGCAGTTTTGTGAATTATAGTTTAAGTCAAATGTTCTATCCAGAGCGTTAGAAGGTTGCCCTACACAGTGTACTACATTCTGTAATTATCATGTAGTGGAGTATGAATGTTAATGCATTGACTACTTATTTTCATCAAGACATGACCGGTCTAATCAGTTTCATCAAAACGTGAATTTAAAAAGATATACTTCAGATAACTACAGATCGAATTAAGTACCAACGGCGAACGGTCCCATTCAGAGGTGCTATTAAAAACCAAAACAAGATATACTTAAATTTTAAACCTCTCTATTAAGTATAACTTAGTTCGATTTCCTCTAGCAACTCAGTATGAGACAATTTAACGAGACTATCGACCCCTGTGTAAAGCTAGGCTAATTGCATACTTCATAGACTTAATTTAACTAATACACCTAATACAACTGAAAAACAATATCTTACCAAGAAATTTCTTTATAAAGGATTTACCATTATGAAAGGAACAAGATTGTTTAACAGTATTATATTTTTTTTATTAACCCTCTAAATGATGTTAAGCGAGATAGTTTTCAAAGACCTAAAACAAAGTATTCAAGAGCCAGCAGTTTTGTGAATTATAGTCTAAGTCAAATGTTCTATCCAGAGCGTTAGAAGGTTGCTCTACACAGTGTACTACATTCTGTTATTGTCATGTAGGGGAGTATGAATGTTAATGGATTGACTACTTATTTTCATCAAGACATGACCGGTCTAATCAGTTTCATCAAAACGTGAATTTAAAAAGATATACTTCAAATAACTACAGATCGAATTAAGTACCTACGGCGAACGGTCCCATTCAGAGGTACTATTAAAAACCAAAACAAGATATACTTAAATTTTAAACCTCTCTATTAAGTATAACTTGGTTCGATTTCCTCTAGCAACTCAGTATGAGACAATTTAATTAGACTATCGCCCCCTTTGTAAAGCTAGCCTATTTGCATACTTCATAGACTTAATTTAACTAATACACCTAATATAACTGAAAAACAATATCTTACCAAGAAATTTCTCTCTAAAGGATTTACTATTATGAAACAAACAAGATTGTTTAACAGTATTATATTTTTTTTATTAACCCTCTAAATGATGTTAAGCGAGATAGTTTTCAAAGACCTTAAACAAAGTATTCAAGAGCCAGCAGTTTTGTGAATTATAGTCTAAGTCAAATGTTCTATCCAGAGCATTAGAAGGTTGCCCTACACAGTGTACTACATTCTGTAATTATCATGTAGTGGAGTATGAATGTTAATGCATTGACTACTTATTTTCATCAAGACATGACCGGTCTAATCAGTTTCATCAAAACGTGAATTTAAAAAGATATACTTCATATAACTACAGATCGAATTAAGTACCCCAGGCGAACAGTCCCATTCAGAGGTACTATTAACAACCAAAACAAGATATACTTAAATTTTAAACTTCTCTATTAAGTATAACTTGGTTTGATTTCCTCTAGCAACTCAGTATGAGACAATTTAACGAGACTATCGACACCTGTGTAAAGCTAGCCTAATTGCATACTTCATAGACTTAATTTAACTAATACACCTAATATAACTGAAAAACAATATCTTACCAAGAAATTTCTTTATAAAGGATTTACCATTATGAAACGAACAAGATTGTTTAACAGTATTATATTTTTTATATTAACCCTCTAAATGATGTTAAGCGAGATAGTTTATCAAAGACCTTAAACAAAGTATTCTAGAGCCAGCAGTTTTGTCAATTATAGTCTAAGTCAAATGTTCTATCCAGAGCGTTAGAAGGTTGCCCTACACAGTGTACCACATTCTGTAATTATCATGTAGTGGAGTATGAATGTTAATGCATTGACTACTTATTTTCATCAAGACATGACCGGTCTAATCAGTTTCATCAAAACGTGAATATAAAAAGATATACTTCAGATAACTACAGATCGAATTAAGTACCAACGGCGAACGGTCCCATTCAGAGGTACTATTAAAAACCAAAACAAGATATACTTAAATTTTAAACCTCTCTATTAAATATAACTTGGTTTGATTTCCTCTAGCAACTCAGTATGAGACAATTTAACGAGACTATCGACCCCTGTGTAAAGCTAGCCTAATTGCATACTTCATAGACTTAATTTAACTAATACACCTAATATAACTGAAAAACAATATCTTACCAAGAAATTTCTTAATAAAGGGTTTACCACTATAAAACCAACAAATTAACCAACAGTATTATTTTTTCTTTTTAAACCCTCTAAATGATGCTAAGCGTGAAAGTTTAGAAAAGACGTAAAATACAGTATTTTAAAGCCAGCAGTTTTGTGAATTATAGTCTAAGTCAAATGTTCTATCCAGAGCGTTAGAAGGTTTCCCTACACTCTGTCCTGCATTCTGTAAGTGTCATGGTGAGAAGTTTCAAAGTTAAGGGTACTGTCTGTGTAAGTTTGCATTGACTACTCATTTTCAGCAAGACAAGACCGGTCTAATCAGTTTCATCAAAACGTGAATTTAAAAAGATATACTTCAGATAACTACAGATCGAATTAAGTACCAACGGCGAACGGTCCCATTCAGAGGTACTATTAAAAACCAAAACAAGATATACTTAAATTTTAAACCTCTCTATTAAATATAACTTGGTTCGATTTCCTCTAGCAACTCAGTATGAGACAATTTAACGAGACTATCGACCCCTGTGTAAAGCTAGCCTAATTGCATACTTCATAGACTTAATTTAACTAATACACCTAATATAACTGAAAAACAATATCTTACCAAGAAATTTCTGTATAAAGGATTTACCATTATGAAACGAACAAGATTGTTTAACAGTATTATATTTTTTTTATTAACCCTCTAAATGATGTTAAGCGAGATAGTTTATCAAAGACCTTAAACAAAGTATTCTAGAGCTAGCAGTTTTGTGAATTATAGTCTAAGTCAAATGTTCTATCCAGAGCGTTAGAAGGTTGCCCTACACAGTGTACTACATTCTGTAATTATCATGTAGTTGAGTATGAATGTTAATGCATTGAATACTTATTTTCATCAAGACATGACTGGTCTAATCAGTTTCATCAAAACGTGAATTTAAAAAGATATTTTAACTTTTCATATTCTATTCCTATCAACTATATTTTCAAAACAGTCATTGTACACTGGTGTTATTGTACAATAGTTTTTCTATTATTCACATTTGTTATTGTACATATAGTTCCATACTTTTCTGTACCTTGGTAACATCATTAAGTCCGTTATCATACATTTTACACCTTTATTTTACTAGTTTTTCTGTATTCTTCATATTCCAACCTTTCTTTATATGTAAATATCCTCATTTTTGTTTCTTTTGTTTAACTTCTCCTTTTGATTTTCCTTTATATTATTATATTGTACTGTACTATCCATTCTGTACTTTTTTTTTCTATTTTTTATTTTATATGTGTTATTTATTATTTATCATTTCTGCTCATTTTCTTTTATTTTTTTTTTATTTTATTAAATCTGTCTTACTTTATTATATCTGCCATTATTTTCATTTTTTTTTCATTATCAATATCTTTGTTATATCTGTCTTTATCTTAATTTTATTATATTCTATCACATTTTCTATAATTATATCTGTCACTATTTCAATAATTTTGTTATATTTGTCTTTATCGGATTTTTATTATATCTGCCACTAGTTTAATGCCTATTCATTATCAGTAATTTTTAAATCTGTCTATATCATTATTTTATTATAATCTGACTCCTTTTTTATATTCTTTATCTTCTATTTTCATATCTGCCACTTTGTATTTTTCTACATTATTTGTCACTAGTATTGTTACTGTACAACTTTGATGTTTTTACATTTTTGTTCTGTTTGTTTCTCTGTTAGCCCTGAAGATGACCTACACTGTAGGTCGAAACGTCGGCACATAATATAAGTACTTCACTTATTCGGTGTTCTTATTGACTGCACCCCCCAACTATCTCCTTTACTTAAAAAAATATTCTTCAGATAACTACAGATCGAATTAAGTACCTACGGCGAACGGTCCCATTCAGAGGTACTATTAAAAACCAAAACAAGATATACTTAAATTTTAAACCTCTCTATTAAGTATAACTTGGTTCGATTTCCTCTAGCAACTCAGTATGAGACAATTTAACGAGACTATCGACCCCTGTGTAAAGCTAGCCTAATTGCATACTTCATAGACTTAATTTAACTAATAGACCTAATATAACTGAAAAACAATATCTTACTAAGAAATTTCTTTATAAAGGATTTACCATTATGAAACGAACAAGATTGTTTAACAGTATTATATTTTTTGTATTAACCCTCTAAATGATGTTAAGCGAGATAGTTTATCAAAGACCTTAAACAAAGTATTCTAGAGCCAGCAGTTTTGTGAATTATAGTCTAAGTCAAATGTTCTATCCAGAGCGTTAGAAGGTTGCCCTACACAGTGTACTACATTCTGTAATTATCATGTAGTGGAGTATAAATGTTAATGCATTGACTACTTATTTTCATCAAGACATGACCGGTCTAATCAGTTTCATCAAAATGTGAATTTAAAAAGATATACTTCATATAACTACAAATCGAATTAAGTACCTACGGCGAACGGTCGCATTCAGAGGTACTATTAAAAACCAAAACAAGATATACTTAAATTTTAAACCTCTCTATTAAGTATAACTTGGTTTGATTTCCTCTAGCAACTCAGTATGAGACAATTTAACGAGACTATCGACCCCTGTGTAAAGCTAGCCTAATCGCATACTTCATAGACTTAATTTAACTAATACACCTAATATAACTGAAAAACAATATCTTACCAAGAAATTTCTTAATAAAGGATTTACCACTATAAAACCAACAAATTAACCAACAGTATTATTTTTTCTTTTTAAACCCTCTAATTGATGCTAAGCGTGAAAGTTTAGAAAAGACGTAAAATACAGTATTTTAAAGCCAGCAGTTTTGTGAATTATAGTCTAAGTCAAATGTTCTATCCAGAGCGTTAGAAGGTTTCCCTACACTCTGTCCTGCATTCTGTAAGTGTCATGGTGAGAAGTTTCAAAGTTAAGGGTACTGTCTGTGTAAGTTTGCATTGACTACTCATTTTCAGCAAAACAAGACCGGTCTAATCAGTTTCATCAAAACGTGAAATTAAAAAGATATACTTCAGATAACTACAGATCGAATTAAGTACCTATGGCGAACGGTCCCATTCAGAGGTACTATTAAAAACCAAAACAAGATATACTTTAATTTTAAACCTCTCTATTAAGTATAACTTGGTTCGATTTCCTCTAGCAACTCAGTATGAGACAATTTAACGAGACTATCGACCCCTGTGTAAAGCTAGCCTAATTGCATACTTCATAGACTTAATTTAACTAATACACCTAATATAACTGAAAAACAATATCTTACCAAGAAATGTCTTTATAAATGATTTACCACTATGAAACGAACAAGATTGTTTAACAGTATTATATTTTTTTTATTAACCCTCTAAATGATGTTAAGCGAGATAGTTTATCAAAGACCTTAAACAAAGTATTCTAGAGCCAGCAGTTTTGTGAATTATAGTCTAAGTCAAATGTTCTATCCAGAGCGTTAGAAGGTTGCCCTACACAGTGTACTACATTCTGTAATTATCATGTAGTGGAGTATGAATGTTAATGCATTGACTACTTATTTTCATCAAGACATGACCGGTCTAATCAGTTTCATCAAAACGTGAATTTAAAAAGATATACATCAGATAATTACAGATCGAATTAAGTACCTACGGCGAACGGTCCCATTCAGAGGTACTATTAAAAACCAAAACAAGATATACTTAAATTTTAAACCTCTCTATTAAGTATAACTTGGTTCGATTTCCTCAAGCAACTCAGTATGAGACAATTTAACGAGACTATCGACCCCTGTGTAAAGCTAGCCTAATTGCATACTTCATAGACTTAATTTAACTAATACACCTAATATAACTGAAAAACAATATCTTACCAAGAAATTTCTTTATAAAGGATTTACCATTATGAAACGATCAAAATTGTTTAACAGTATTATATTTTTTGTATTAACCCCCTAAATGATGTTAAGCGAGATAGTTTATCAAAGACCTTAAACAAAGTATTCTAGAGCCAGCAGTTTTGTGAATTATAGTCTAAGTCAAATGTTCTATCCAGAGCGTTAGAAGGTTGCCCTACACAGTGTACTACATTCTGTAATTATCATGTAGTGGAGTATGAATGTTAATGCATTGACTACTTATTTTCATCAAGACATGACCGGTCTAATCATTTTCATCAAAACGTGAATTTAAAAAGATATACTTCAGATAATTACAGATCGAATTAAGTACCTACAGCGAACGGTCCCATTCAGAGGTACTATTAAAAACCAAAACAAGATATACTTAAATTTTAAACCTCCATATTAAGTATAACTTGGTTCGATTTCCTCTAGCAACTCAGTATGAGACAATTTAACGAGACTATCGACCCCTGTGTAAAGCTAGCCTAATTGCATACTTCATAGACTTAATTTAACTAATACACCTAATATAACTGAAAAACAATATCTTACCAAGAAATTTCTTTATAAAGAATTTACCATTATGAAACGAACAAGATTGTTTAACAGTATTATATTTTTTATATTAACCCTCTAAATGATGTTAAGCGAGATAGTTTATCATAGACCTTAAACAAAGTATTCTAGAGCCAGCACTTTTGGGAATTATAGTCTAAGTCAAATGTTCTATCCAGAGCGTTAGAAGGTTGCCCTACACAGTGTACTACATTCTGTAATTATCATGTAGTTGAGTATGAATGTTAATGCATTGACTACTTATTTTCATCAAGACATGACCGGTCTAATCAGTTTAATCAAAATGTGAATTTAAAAAGATATACTTCATATAACTACAGATCGAATTAAGTACCTACGGCGAACAGTCCCATTCAGAGGTACTATTAAAAACCAAAACAAGATATACTTAAATTTTAACCTCTCTATTAAGTATAACTTGGTTTGATTTCCTCTAGCAACTCAGTATGAGACAATTTAACAAGACTATCGACCCCTGTGTAAAGCTAGCCTAATTGCATACTTCATAGACTTAATTTAACTAATACACCTAATATAACTGAAAAACAATATCTTACCAAGAAATTTCTTAATAAAGGATTTACCACTATAAAACCAACAAATTAACCAACAGTATTATTTTTTCTTTTTAAACCCTCTAAATGATGCTAAGCGTGAAAGTTTAGAAAAGACGTAAAATACAGTATTTTAAAGCCAGCAGTTTTGTGAATTATAGTTTAGGTCAAATGTTTTATCCAGAGCGTTAGAAGGTTTCCCTACACTCTGTCCTGCATTCTGTAAGTGTCATGGTGAGAAGTTTCAAAGTTAAGGGTACTGTCTGTGTAAGTTTGCATTGACTACTCATTTTCAGCAAAACAAGACCGGTCTAATCAGTTTCATCAAAACGTGAATTTAAAAAGATATACTTCAGATAACTACAGATTGAATTAAGTACCTATGGCGAACGGTCCCATTCAGAGGTACTATTAAAAACCAAAACAAGATATACTTAAATTTTAAACCTCTCTATTAAGTATAACTTGGTTCGATTTCCTCTAGCAACTCAGTATGAGACAATTTAACGAGACTATCGACCCCTGTGTAAAGCTAGCCTAATTGCATTCTTCATAGACTTAATTTAACTAATACACCTAATATAACTGAAAAACAATATCTTACCAAGAAATTTCTTTATAAAGAATTTACCATTATGAAACAAACAAGATTGTTTAACAGTATTATATTTTTTATATTAACCCTCTAAATGATGTTAAGCGAGATAGTTTATCATAGACCTTAAACAAAGTATTCTAGAGCCAGCAGTTTTGTGAATTATAGTCTAAGTCAAATGTTCTATCCAGAGCGTTAGAAGATTGCCCTACACAGTGTACTACATTCTGTAATTATCATGTAGTTGAGTATGAATGTTAATGCATTGACTACTTATTTTCATCATGACATGACCGGTCTAATCAGTTTCATCAAAACGTGAATTTAAAAAGATATACTTCAGATAATTACAGATCGAATTAAGTACCTACGGCGAACGGTCCTATTCAGAGGTACTATTAAAAACCAAAACAAGATATACTTAAATTTTAAACCTCTCTATTAAGTATAACTTGGTTCGATTTCCTCTAGCAACTCAGTATGAGACAATTAACGAGACTATGGACCCCTGTGTAAAGCTAGCCTAATTGCATACTTCATAGACTTAATTTAACTAATACACCTAATATAACTGAAAAACAATATCTTACCAAGAAATGTCTTTATAAAGGATTTACCATTATGAAACGAACAAGATTGTTTAACAGTATTATATTTTTTTTATTAACCCTCTAAATGATGTTAAGCGAGATAGTTTATCAAAGACCTTAAACAAAGTATTCTAGAGCCAGCAGTTTTGTGAATTATAGTCTAAGTCAAATGTTCTATCCAGAGCGTTAGAAGGTTGCCCTACACAGTGTACTACATTCTGTAATTATCATGTAGTGGAGTATGAATGTTAATGCATTGACTACTTATTTTCATCAAGACATGACCGGTCTAATCAGTTTCATCAAAACGTGAATTTAAAAAGATATACTTCAGATAATTACAGATCGAATTAAGTACCTACGGCGAACGGTCCTATTCAGAGGTACTATTAAAAACCAAAACAAGATATACTTAAATTTTAAACCTCTCTATTAAGTATAACTTGGTTCGATTTCCTCTAGCAACTCAGTATGAGACAATTTAACGAGACTATCGACCCCTGTGTAAAGCTAGCCTAATTGCATACTTCATAGACTTAATTTAACTAATACACCTAATATAACTGAATAACAATATCTTACCAAGAAATGTCTTTATAAAGGATTTACCATTATGAAACGAACAAGATTGTTTAACAGTATTATATTTTTTTTATTAACCCTCTAAATGATGTTAAGCGAGATAGTTTATCAAAGACCTTAAACAAAGTATTCTAGAGCCAGCAGTTTTGTGAATTATAGTCTAAGTCAAATGTTCTATCCAGAGCGTTAGAAGGTTGCCCTACACAGTGTACTACATTCTGTAATTATCATGTAGTTGAGTATGAATGTTAATGCATTGACTACTTATTTTCATCAAGACATGACCGGTCTAATCAGTTTCATCAAAACGTGAATTTAAAAAGATATACTTCATATAACTACAGATCGAATTAAGTACCTACGGCGAACGGTCCCATTCAGAGGTCCTATTAAAAACCAAAACAAGATATACTTAAATTTTAAACCTCTCTATTAAGTATAACTTGGTTCGATTTCCTCTAGCAACTCAGTATGAGACAATTTAACGAGACTATCGACCCCTGTGTAAAGCTAGCCTAATTGCATACTTCATAGACTTAATTTAACTAATACACCTAATATAACTGAAAAACAATATCTTACCAAGAAATTTCTTTATAAAGAATTTACCATTATGAAACAAACAAGATTGTTTAACAGTATTATATTTTTTATATTAACCCTCTAAATGATGTTAAGCGAGATAGTTTATCAAAGACCTTAAACAAAGTATGCTAGAGCCAGCAGTTTTGTGAATTATAGTCTAAGTCAAATGTTCTATCCAGAGCGTTAGAAGGTTGCCCTACACAGTGTACTACATTCTGTAATTATCATGTAGTTGAGTATGAATGTTAATGCATTGACTACTTATTTTCATCAAGACATGACCGGTCTAATCAGTTTCATCAAAACGTGAATTTAAAAAGATATACTTCAGATTATTACAGATCGAATTAAGTACCTACGGCGAACGGTCCCATTCAGAGGTACTATTAAAAACCAAAACAAGATATACTTAAATTTTAAACCTCTCTATTAAGTATAACTTGGTTCGATTTCCTCTAGCAACTCAGTATGAGACAATTTAACGAGACTATCGACCCCTGTGTAAAGCTAGCCTAATTGCATACTTCATAGATTTAATTTAACTAATACACCTAATATAACTGAAAAACAATATCTTACCAAGAAATTTCTTTATAAAGGATTTACCATTATGAAATGAACAAGATTGTTTAACAGTATTATATTTTTTGTATTAACCCTCTAAATGATGTTAAGCGAGATAGTTTATCAAAGACCTTAAACAAAGTATTCTAGAGCCAGCAGTTTTGTGAATTATAGTCTAAGTCAAATGTTCTATCCAGAGCGTTAGAAGGTTGCCCTACACAGTGTACTACATTCTGTAATTATCATGTAGTTGAGTATGAATGTTAATGCATTGACTACTTATTTTCATCAAGACATGACCGGTCTAATCAGTTTCATCAAAACGTGAATTTAAAAAGATATACTTCAAATAACTACAGATCGAATTAAGTACCTACGGCGAACGGTCCCATTCAGAGGTACTATTAAAAACCAAAACAAGATATACTTAAATTTTAAACCTCTCTATTAAGTATAACTTGGTTCGATTTCCTCTAGCAACTCAGTATGAGACAATTTAACGAGACTATCGACCCCTGTGTAAAGCTAGCCTAATTGCATACTTCATAGACTTAATTTAACTAATACACCTAATATAAGCAGGTGTATCCAGGGAGCAGCCCTGGGATTTAAACTAAATATCGAGGACCTGGACACGGTGCAGCGCCGTAGGGCTAAGAATGACGACCCCCGACCCCCACCAATCATCGCACGCTTCACACGACAATCAGTGAGGGACGACCTAATACAAAAAAGAAAAGTTAAGCGAGATTTCTCCACCCGAGATATAGGTTGGCAGGAAAACGACTGCCACCGCATTTATTTAAGTGAGGAAATGACAGGGACTAATAGGCACCTCTACTGGCTTGCACGTCAGAAGAGGGCGGCGGGGAAAATAAAATATGTCTGGTTCTCTGGGGGCAGAGTGCGGTGTAGGAAAGAAGATGGACACCGAGTGGTCTACATCGATCAAGCTCAAGACCTGGATATTTTCGAATGACTAGTGAAGACCGGTATGCCTTCATGCCTCACGGATAACCATGACTCTCACAACGGCGCTCACGGGTTCATCTTGAATCACCCCCACAAACTCAAACGTTCTATAAAAATTTTATTTTTTCCAATGTATTATATTGCGAAATTGACTTTTTTTCCTCACATAAAACTAGTTTTCATTCTTTATTTAATCTTATATCTTTTTTTTGTTGTCTGTTGTTTAACTTATTTTTTTATCTATGTATCATTTTTCCTTTCGCTATTCTTTAATTTCAATATCCCTTCATTAGCATCAAGATCTATAGCGGATTTTAATAATAACTCGCCTCGGATAATCTTCTCTCCGCATTTTCAATCTCTTCAATTAGCTCTGCCAATAAAACTCACTCCCCATAGCTTCCTCTCCTCAATTACTGAGAGCTTCTCTTCTGCTTCCCCACCATGTCTAATGTCCTAACCTCCTGTCACATTAACTCCCAATCCTTGCCCGCTCACTTTGACGAATTTCAGCAATATTTTACCCAAAATTTTTTCCACACCATTGGAATCTCAGAAACTTGGCTAAAACCCTATATCCCGTCCTCCACTGTTTCCTTACCTGACTATTCCTTCCTCCGCCACGACCGAGTTGACCGGACTGGAGGAGGTGTAGGTCTTTACGTCCATAATTCCCTAAAATCACGCATCCTGTTTTCCTCACCAGTGTCCAATTTCCCTCACATAGAATTCCTTGGTGTCGAGATTTCATGCAAACCCAATCCTCTCCTATACGTTGTAGTGTATCGCCCTCCTTTGGTCCCTTTTGATCCTATCTTTGAGTCGATCCTTTATAACCATGTTCCTCTCTACGACCACATAATAATCTCCGGTGACTTTAATACCAATCTCCTGGTTCAATCAAATGACAAAATATATCTTGAAAACCTTTTTTACTCTCTGCATCTCTCCATTGTCTCTTTCTCTCCTACCCATCACACACTCCGATCTGACTCCTGGTTGGACCTGTTCATCATTGACTCATCCCAGAGACTCCTTTCTTCCTCACAATTACCTGTCCCTTTTTTGTCCTCTCACGATTTAATCCAAATCTCATATAATATTCATACCCCAGAAATCCTACCGAAAACTATAACATTTCGCAATCTAGACGGACTCACTTCTGAAAATATATCTCCTTCCCTCGAAACCCTGAATTGGAACCAAATTTATTCCTGTACCACCGTCGATTCAATGGTCGACATACTTACTGCCAATCTTAAAAGCATCCTGGATACCCACGCTCCTCTCAAATCCATAACCTTCCGCCACCCTCCTGCTCCTTGGATGTGTCAAAAAATTAAAGACCTGCAAAGGAAACGTGATGCTGCTCGTAGACGCTTTAGACGCACTAGGCTTACCGATGACTACCAAGCGTTCAGGGCTCTTCGCAATTTGACACAATCTACAATCAGACAAACAAAATCCAAATACTTCCACGAAGCCCTTTCCACTGCTCCCGATCCAAAATCTAAATGGCAACTCCTACGAAAGCTCGCCCTTTGCAATCCAACATCCTCTAGAGCCTTCCCCGCTTCTCCTGACGAAATGAACTCATATTTTTTGTCTGCCTCAATTAACTCATCAAAATCCTCCTCCTCCGTCTTTTCATCAACGCCATCTTTCAACCCCGACAATTTCTATTTCTCAGACATATCACCTACAGACATTATTTCCTCCGTTCTTAAATCCCGCTCCAGTTCTACCGGATTAGATGAGATACCCGTCAAACTACTCAAATTATGCCTCATTGATATCCTACCTGTCCTACTTTTCATTTATAACTTCTCACTACAAAAAGCAGTATTCCCGACTTCCTGGAAAAAATCCCTAGTCCATCCTATAAATAAAACCCCAACCCCATTATCTCCCAAGGACTACCGGCCAATCTCCTTACTTTCCAACCTTTCCAAACCTCTCGAAAGAATAGTCCAGTCTCAAATATCAAATTTTCTCGAACAGTCCAAACTCCTCGTTCCGCTTCAATCAGGCTTTCGCCCTGGTTTTTCCACTCAATCTGCCCTTACCAAAATCACCAATGACATATATAAAGCCATGGACAACAGACAAATAACCGTGCTAATCCTCCTAGACTTTTCTAAAGCTTTCGATTCCTTGGACCATTCTATCCTTTTCTCCAAACTAAAGTCATTGTCTTTTTCCTACAGTTCTATTCTATGGTTCCAATCCTTCCTCTCTGATAGGTCCCAAACGGTCTCTATGCCCAACCAACCCCTTTCCTGTTTCCGTACTCTATCCTCAGGTGTGGCTCAGGGCTCAAGCATCTCTCCTCTCCTTTTCAACTGTTACATCAATGATCTTCCTAAATCTGTTCACCACTGTTCCTACCATCTATATGCTGACGACTTCCAAATCTATTTATCCTTTCCTCCATCCGGGCTTTCATATGCGTTCGCCAGTATTCAGCAAGACCTAGATCGAATCAGTACCTGGGCAAAGCTGAACAAACTGGAACTGAACGCAATGAAAACCCAGGCCATCGTTCTAGGTTCCAACTCTCTCCTTGCAACTATCCCCACCCTTCCAACATTAATCCTAAACGACCACCCCATCAGTTTCAGCTCCTCCGTTAAAAACCTAGGCATTACCATCGACCAAAACCTTTCCTGGAAACCACATGTCACCCAAATATCCCGACGAATAATTAGTTCCCTAAAATTATTCCATCGTTCCCGGCATCTCCTTACTCAACCTACTCGGAAGCTGCTCGTATCATCCCTCATCTTCCCCCACTTCGACTACTGTAGTGTGGTATACGGGGGCCTCTCGAAAATGCTTGAGAGCCGCTTAAAAAGAATAATGAACTGCGCTTTAAGATTTGTCCTTGGTACTCCGAGGCGATCCCGGGTGTCACATCACTATGATGAGTTAAAGTGGCTCTTCCCTCCCATCCGTAGACAATATTTCCTTAGCGTTTTTCTATACCAATCCATCAACTCGCAACACCCTTCATATATCTATAGTCTCCTCCCATTCAAATCCTCTGTCCAGCTGCACAAAACAAGATCTCGCCTTTCCGATTTCTACATTCCTTCCCACAGAACTAAGGCATTCGAGCGCTCCTTCCTCGCCCGCTCCTCCACTGTGTGGAATTCAATCCCTCCTTTCATCCGCCATTCCTCTTCACTAGCTTCATTCAAATCCCTGCTTTTCCATCATCTCTTGGCATCTCAAAAAGTCGCTCTCCAAGCAGGTCAAAGGTATGCTTGAATATAACAGTATTGTAAACTCGATCCCGCTACCCTTGTTTTGTTTATTTTTCCTACATCAACGATGATACCGACTTTTTAAATATATTATCGCATACTATGCCAATCAATTATCTTAGCTAGTAATTTCGTCATCAACTACTGTATTAATATTATTAATCATTATTTTGGTAATATAAATATATTTATTTTTTACAATTAGTTAAAAAGCAGTCAAGTTCGTTGTATTTTACTTATTTTTTTTCTTATCTATTTCTATTTTTACAATGTTTTTGTTCACACTTGATTATTTCATGATTTGTGTTATTATGTAGCCTTCTGGCCAGATGAATGTTATGTTTTTTAATTTGTCCATTATTGTTATTCTAAAGGGACTTGGTCCCAGAATAAAGTTTATTTTCTATTCTATTCTATTCTATAACTGAAAAACAATATCTTACCAAGAAATTTCTTAATAAAGAATTTACCATTATGAAACGAACAAGATTGTTTAACAGTATTATATTTTTTTTATTAACCCTCTAAATGATGTTAAGCGAGATAGTTTATCAAAGACCTTAAACAAAGTATTCTAGAGCCAGCAGTTTTGTGAATTATAGTCTAAGTCAAATGTTCTATCCAGAGCGTTAGAAGGTTGCCCTACACAGTGTACTACATTCTGTAATTATCATGTAGTGGAGTATGAATGTTAATGCATTGACTACTTATTTTCATCATGACATGACCGGTCTAATCAGTTTCATCAAAACATGAATTTAAAAAGATATACTTCAGATAATTACAGATCGAATTAAGTACCTACAGCGAACGGTCCCATTCAGAGGTACTATTAAAAACCAAAACAAGATATACTTAAATTTTAAACCTCTCTATTAAGTATACCTTGGTTCGATTTCCTCTAGCAACTCAGTATGAGACAATTTAACGAGACTATCGACCCCTGTGTAAAGCTAGCCTAATTGCATACTTCATAGACTTAATTTAACTAATACACCTAATATAACTGAAAAACAATATCTTACCAAGAAATTTCTTAATAAAGAATTTACCACTATATAACCAACAAATTAACCAACAGTATTATTTTTTCTTTTTAAACCCTCCAAATGATGCTAAGCGAGATAGTTTATCAAAGACCTTAAACAAAGTATTCTAGAGCCAGCAGTTTTGTGAACTATAGTCTAAGTCAAATGTTCTATTCAGGGCGTTAGAAGGTTTCCCTACATTATGTACTGGATTCGTTAAGTGTCATGGTGAGGAGTATAAAAGTTAAGGGTACTGTTTGTGTAAGTTTGGATTGACTACTCATTTTCAGAAAGACAAGACCGGTCTAATCAGTTTCATCAAAACGTGAATTTAAAAAGATATACTTCAGATAATTACAGATCGAATTAAGTACCTACGGCGAACGGTCCCATTCAGAGGTACTATTAAAAACCAAAACAAGATGTACTTAAATTTTAAACCTCTCTATTAAGTATAACTTGGTTCGATTTCCTCTAGCAACTCAGTATGAGACAATTTAACGAGACTATCGACCCCTGTGTAAAGCTAGCCTAATTGCATTCTTCATAGACTTAATTTAACTAATACACCTAATATAACTGAAAAACAATATCTTACCAAGAAATTTCTTAATAAAGAATTTACCACTATAAAACCAACAAATTGACCAACAGTATTATTTTTTCTTTTTAAACCCTCTAAATGATGCTAAGCGAGATAGTTTATCAAAGACCTTAAACAAAGTATTCTAGAGCCAGCGGTTTTGTGAAATATAGTCTAAGTCGAATGTTCTATCTAGAGCGTTAGAAGGTTTCCCTACACTCTGTCCTGCATTCTGTAAGTGTCATGGTGAGAAGTTTCAAAGTTAAGGGTACTGTCTGTGTAAGTTTGCATTGACTACTCATTTTCAGCAAAACAAGACCGGTCTAATCAGTTTCATCAAAACGTGAATTTAAAAAGATATACTTCAGATTATTACAGATCGAATTAAGTACCTACGGCGAACGGTCCCATTCAGAGGTACTATTAAAAACCAAAACAAGATATACTTAAATTTTAAACCTCTCTATTAAGTATAACTTGGTTCGATTTCCTCTAGCAACTCAGTATGAGACAATTTAACGAGACTATCGACCCCTGTGTAAAGCTAGCCTAATTGCATACTTCATAGATTTAATTTAACTAATACACCTAATATAACTGAAAAACAATATCTTACCAAGAAATTTCTTTATAAAGGATTTACCATTATGAAATGAACAAGATTGTTTAACAGTATTATATTTTTTGTATTAACCCTCTAAATGATGTTAAGCGAGATAGTTTATCAAAGACCTTAAACAAAGTATTCTAGAGCCAGCAGTTTTGTGAATTATAGTCTAAGTCAAATGTTCTATCCAGAGCGTTAGAAGGTTGCCCTACACAGTGTACTACATTCTGTAATTATCATGTAGTGGAGTATGAATGTTAATGCATTGACTACTTATTTTCATCAAGACATGACCGGTCTAATCAGTTTCATCAAAACGTGAATTTAAAAAGATATACTTCATATAACTACAGATCGAATTAAGTACCTATGGCGAACGGTCCCATTCAGAGGTCCTATTAAAAACCAAAACAAGATATACTTAAATTTTAAACCTCTCTATTAAGTATAACTTGGTTCGATTTCCTCTAGCAACTCAGTATGAGACAATTTAACGAGACTATCGACCCCTGTGTAAAGCTAGCCTAATTGCATACTTCATAGACTTAATTTAACTAATACACCTAATATAACTGAAAAACAATATCTTACCAAGAAATTTCTTTATAAAGTATTTACCATTATGAAACGAACAAGATTGTTTAACAGTATTATATTTTTTTTATTAACCCTCTAAATGATGTTAAGCGAGATAGTTTATCAAAGACCTTAAACAAAGTATTCTAGAGCCAGCAGTTTTGTGAATTATAGTCTAAGTCAAATGTTCTATCCAGAGCGTTAGAAGGTTGCCCTACACAGTGTACTACATTCTGTAATTATCATGTAGTTGAGTATGAATGTTAATGCATTGACTACTTATTTTCATCAAGACATGACCGGTCTAATCAGTTTCATCAAAACGTGAATTTAAAAAGATATACTTCAAATAACTACAGATCGAATTAAGTACCTACGGCGAACGGTCCCATTCAGAGGTACTATTAAAAACCAAAACAAGATATACTTAAATTTTAAACCTCTCTATTAAGTATAACTTGGTTCGATTTCCTCTAGCAACTCAGTATGAGACAATTTAACGAGACTATCGACCCCTGTGTAAAGCTAGCCTAATTGCATACTTCATAGACTTAATTTAACTAATACACCTAATATAACTGAAAAACAATATCTTACCAAGAAATTTCTTAGTAAAGAATTTACCACTATAAAACCAACAAATTAACCAACAGTATTATTTTTTCTTTTTAAACCCTCTAAATGATGCTAAGCGTGAAAGTTTAGATAAGACGTAAAATACAGTATTTTAAAGCCAGCAGTTTTGTGAATCATAGTCTAAGTCAAATGTTCTATCCAGAGCGTTAGAAGGTTTCCCTAAACTCTGTCCTGCATTCTGTAAGTGTCATGGTGAGAAGTTTCAAAGTTAAGGGTACTGTCTGTGTAAGTTTGCATTGACTACTCATTTTCAGCAGGACAAGACCGGTCTAATCAGTTTCATCAAAACGTGAATTTAAAAAGATATACTTCAGATAACTACAGATCGAATTAAGTACCTACGGCGAATGGTCCCATTCAGAGGTACTATTAAAAACCAAAACAAGATATACTTAACTTTTAAACCTCTCTATTAAGTATAACTTGGTTCGATTTCCTCTAATTACTCAGTATGAGACAATTTAACGAGACTATCGACCCCTGTGTAAAGCTAGCCTAATTGCATACTTCATAGACTTAATTTAACTAATACACCTAATATAACTGAAAAAGAATATCTTATCAAGAAATTTCTTTATAAAGGATTTACCATTATGAAAGAACAAGATTGTTTAACAGTATTATATTTTTTTTATTAACCCTCTAAACGATGTTAAGCGAGATAGTTTATCAAAGACCTTAAACAAAGTATTCTAGAGCCAGCAGTTTTGTGAATTATAGTCTAAGTCAAATGTTCTATCCAGAGCGTTAGAAGGTTGCCCTACACAGTGTACTACATTCTGTAATTATCATGTAGTTGAGTATGAATGTTAATGCATTGACTACTTATTTTCAGCAAGCCAGGACCGGTCTAATCAGTTTCATCAAAACGTGAATTTAAAAAGATATACTTCAGATAACTACAGATCGAATTAAGTACCTACGGCGAATGGTCCCATTCAGAGGTACTATTAAAAACCAAAACAAGATATACTTAAATTTTAAACCTCTCTATTCAGTATAACTTGGTTTGATTTCCTCTAGCAACTCAGTATGAGACAATTTAACGAGACTATCGACCCCTGTGTAAAGCTAGCCTAATTGCATACTTCATAGACTTAATTTAACTAATACACCTAATATAACTGAAAAACAATATCTTACCAAGAAATTTCTTAGTAAAGGATTTACCATTATGAAACGAACAAGATTGTTTAACAGTATTATATTTTTTTTTTAACTCTCTAAATGATGTTAAGCGAGATAGTTTATCAAAGACCTTAAACAAAGTATTCTAGAGCCAGCAGTTTTGTGAATTATAGTCTAAGTCAAATGTTCTATCCAGAGCGTTAGAAGGTTGCCCTACACAGTGTACTACATTCTGTAATTATCATGTAGTGGAGTATGAATGTTAATGCATTGACTACTTATTTTCATCAAGACATGACCGGTCTAATCAGTTTCATCAAAACGTGAATTTAAAAAGATATACTTCATATAACTACAGATCGAATTAAGTACCTATGGCGAACGGTCCCATTCAGAGGTCCTATTAAAAACCAAAACAAGATATACTTAAATTTTAAACCTCTCTATTAAGTATAACTTGGTTCGATTTCCTCTAGCAACTCAGTATGAGACAATTTAACGAGACTATCGACCCCTGTGTAAAGCTAGCCTAATTGCATACTTCATAGATTTAATTTAACTAATACACCTAATATAACTGAAAAACAATATCTTACCAAGAAATTTCTTTATAAAGGATTTACCATTATGAAATGAACAAGATTGTTTAACAGTATTATATTTTTTGTATTAACCCTCTAAATGATGTTAAGCGAGATAGTTTATCAAAGACCTTAAACAAAGTATTCTAGAGCCAGCAGTTTTGTGAATTATAGTCTAAGTCAAATGTTCTATCCAGAGCGTTAGAAGGTTGCCCTACACAGTGTACTACATTCTGTAATTATCATGTAGTGGAGTATGAATGTTAATGCATTGACTACTTATTTTCATCAAGACATGACCGGTCTAATCAGTTTCATCAAAACGTGAATTTAAAAAGATATACTTCATATAACTACAGATCGAATTAAGTACCTATGGCGAACGGTCCCATTCAGAGGTCCTATTAAAAACCAAAACAAGATATACTTAAATTTTAAACCTCTCTATTAAGTATAACTTGGTTCGATTTCCTCTAGCAACTCAGTATGAGACAATTTAACGAGACTATCGACCCCTGTGTAAAGCTAGCCTAATTGCATACTTCATAGACTTAATTTAACTAATACACCTAATATAACTGAAAAACAATATCTTACCAAGAAATTTCTTTATAAAGTATTTACCATTATGAAACGAACAAGATTGTTTAACAGTATTATATTTTTTTTATTAACCCTCTAAATGATGTTAAGCGAGATAGTTTATCAAAGACCTTAAACAAAGTATTCTAGAGCCAGCAGTTTTGTGAATTATAGTCTAAGTCAAATGTTCTATCCAGAGCGTTAGAAGGTTGCCCTACACAGTGTACTACATTCTGTAATTATCATGTAGTTGAGTATGAATGTTAATGCATTGACTACTTATTTTCATCAAGACATGACCGGTCTAATCAGTTTCATCAAAACGTGAATTTAAAAAGATATACTTCAAATAACTACAGATCGAATTAAGTACCTACGGCGAACGGTCCCATTCAGAGGTACTATTAAAAACCAAAACAAGATATACTTAAATTTTAAACCTCTCTATTAAGTATAACTTGGTTCGATTTCCTCTAGCAACTCAGTATGAGACAATTTAACGAGACTATCGACCCCTGTGTAAAGCTAGCCTAATTGCATACTTCATAGACTTAATTTAACTAATACACCTAATATAAGCAGGTGTATCCAGGGAGCAGCCCTGGGATTTAAACTAAATATCGAGGACCTGGACACGGTGCAGCGCCGTAGGGCTAAGAATGACGACCCCCGACCCCCACCAATCATCGCACGCTTCACACGACAATCAGTGAGGGACGACCTAATACAAAAAAGAAAAGTTAAGCGAGATTTCTCCACCCGAGATATAGGTTGGCAGGAAAACGACTGCCACCGCATTTATTTAAGTGAGGAAATGACAGGGACTAATAGGCACCTCTACTGGCTTGCACGTCAGAAGAGGGCGGCGGGGAAAATAAAATATGTCTGGTTCTCTGGGGGCAGAGTGCGGTGTAGGAAAGAAGATGGACACCGAGTGGTCTACATCGATCAAGCTCAAGACCTGGATATTTTCGAATGACTAGTGAAGACCGGTATGCCTTCATGCCTCACGGATAACCATGACTCTCACAACGGCGCTCACGGGTTCATCTTGAATCACCCCCACAAACTCAAACGTTCTATAAAAATTTTATTTTTTCCAATGTATTATATTGCGAAATTGACTTTTTTTCCTCACATAAAACTAGTTTTCATTCTTTATTTAATCTTATATCTTTTTTTTGTTGTCTGTTGTTTAACTTATTTTTTTATCTATGTATCATTTTTCCTTTCGCTATTCTTTAATTTCAATATCCCTTCATTAGCATCAAGATCTATAGCGGATTTTAATAATAACTCGCCTCGGATAATCTTCTCTCCGCATTTTCAATCTCTTCAATTAGCTCTGCCAATAAAACTCACTCCCCATAGCTTCCTCTCCTCAATTACTGAGAGCTTCTCTTCTGCTTCCCCACCATGTCTAATGTCCTAACCTCCTGTCACATTAACTCCCAATCCTTGCCCGCTCACTTTGACGAATTTCAGCAATATTTTACCCAAAATTTTTTCCACACCATTGGAATCTCAGAAACTTGGCTAAAACCCTATATCCCGTCCTCCACTGTTTCCTTACCTGACTATTCCTTCCTCCGCCACGACCGAGTTGACCGGACTGGAGGAGGTGTAGGTCTTTACGTCCATAATTCCCTAAAATCACGCATCCTGTTTTCCTCACCAGTGTCCAATTTCCCTCACATAGAATTCCTTGGTGTCGAGATTTCATGCAAACCCAATCCTCTCCTATACGTTGTAGTGTATCGCCCTCCTTTGGTCCCTTTTGATCCTATCTTTGAGTCGATCCTTTATAACCATGTTCCTCTCTACGACCACATAATAATCTCCGGTGACTTTAATACCAATCTCCTGGTTCAATCAAATGACAAAATATATCTTGAAAACCTTTTTTACTCTCTGCATCTCTCCATTGTCTCTTTCTCTCCTACCCATCACACACTCCGATCTGACTCCTGGTTGGACCTGTTCATCATTGACTCATCCCAGAGACTCCTTTCTTCCTCACAATTACCTGTCCCTTTTTTGTCCTCTCACGATTTAATCCAAATCTCATATAATATTCATACCCCAGAAATCCTACCGAAAACTATAACATTTCGCAATCTAGACGGACTCACTTCTGAAAATATATCTCCTTCCCTCGAAACCCTGAATTGGAACCAAATTTATTCCTGTACCACCGTCGATTCAATGGTCGACATACTTACTGCCAATCTTAAAAGCATCCTGGATACCCACGCTCCTCTCAAATCCATAACCTTCCGCCACCCTCCTGCTCCTTGGATGTGTCAAAAAATTAAAGACCTGCAAAGGAAACGTGATGCTGCTCGTAGACGCTTTAGACGCACTAGGCTTACCGATGACTACCAAGCGTTCAGGGCTCTTCGCAATTTGACACAATCTACAATCAGACAAACAAAATCCAAATACTTCCACGAAGCCCTTTCCACTGCTCCCGATCCAAAATCTAAATGGCAACTCCTACGAAAGCTCGCCCTTTGCAATCCAACATCCTCTAGAGCCTTCCCCGCTTCTCCTGACGAAATGAACTCATATTTTTTGTCTGCCTCAATTAACTCATCAAAATCCTCCTCCTCCGTCTTTTCATCAACGCCATCTTTCAACCCCGACAATTTCTATTTCTCAGACATATCACCTACAGACATTATTTCCTCCGTTCTTAAATCCCGCTCCAGTTCTACCGGATTAGATGAGATACCCGTCAAACTACTCAAATTATGCCTCATTGATATCCTACCTGTCCTACTTTTCATTTATAACTTCTCACTACAAAAAGCAGTATTCCCGACTTCCTGGAAAAAATCCCTAGTCCATCCTATAAATAAAACCCCAACCCCATTATCTCCCAAGGACTACCGGCCAATCTCCTTACTTTCCAACCTTTCCAAACCTCTCGAAAGAATAGTCCAGTCTCAAATATCAAATTTTCTCGAACAGTCCAAACTCCTCGTTCCGCTTCAATCAGGCTTTCGCCCTGGTTTTTCCACTCAATCTGCCCTTACCAAAATCACCAATGACATATATAAAGCCATGGACAACAGACAAATAACCGTGCTAATCCTCCTAGACTTTTCTAAAGCTTTCGATTCCTTGGACCATTCTATCCTTTTCTCCAAACTAAAGTCATTGTCTTTTTCCTACAGTTCTATTCTATGGTTCCAATCCTTCCTCTCTGATAGGTCCCAAACGGTCTCTATGCCCAACCAACCCCTTTCCTGTTTCCGTACTCTATCCTCAGGTGTGGCTCAGGGCTCAAGCATCTCTCCTCTCCTTTTCAACTGTTACATCAATGATCTTCCTAAATCTGTTCACCACTGTTCCTACCATCTATATGCTGACGACTTCCAAATCTATTTATCCTTTCCTCCATCCGGGCTTTCATATGCGTTCGCCAGTATTCAGCAAGACCTAGATCGAATCAGTACCTGGGCAAAGCTGAACAAACTGGAACTGAACGCAATGAAAACCCAGGCCATCGTTCTAGGTTCCAACTCTCTCCTTGCAACTATCCCCACCCTTCCAACATTAATCCTAAACGACCACCCCATCAGTTTCAGCTCCTCCGTTAAAAACCTAGGCATTACCATCGACCAAAACCTTTCCTGGAAACCACATGTCACCCAAATATCCCGACGAATAATTAGTTCCCTAAAATTATTCCATCGTTCCCGGCATCTCCTTACTCAACCTACTCGGAAGCTGCTCGTATCATCCCTCATCTTCCCCCACTTCGACTACTGTAGTGTGGTATACGGGGGCCTCTCGAAAATGCTTGAGAGCCGCTTAAAAAGAATAATGAACTGCGCTTTAAGATTTGTCCTTGGTACTCCGAGGCGATCCCGGGTGTCACATCACTATGATGAGTTAAAGTGGCTCTTCCCTCCCATCCGTAGACAATATTTCCTTAGCGTTTTTCTATACCAATCCATCAACTCGCAACACCCTTCATATATCTATAGTCTCCTCCCATTCAAATCCTCTGTCCAGCTGCACAAAACAAGATCTCGCCTTTCCGATTTCTACATTCCTTCCCACAGAACTAAGGCATTCGAGCGCTCCTTCCTCGCCCGCTCCTCCACTGTGTGGAATTCAATCCCTCCTTTCATCCGCCATTCCTCTTCACTAGCTTCATTCAAATCCCTGCTTTTCCATCATCTCTTGGCATCTCAAAAAGTCGCTCTCCAAGCAGGTCAAAGGTATGCTTGAATATAACAGTATTGTAAACTCGATCCCGCTACCCTTGTTTTGTTTATTTTTCCTACATCAACGATGATACCGACTTTTTAAATATATTATCGCATACTATGCCAATCAATTATCTTAGCTAGTAATTTCGTCATCAACTACTGTATTAATATTATTAATCATTATTTTGGTAATATAAATATATTTATTTTTTACAATTAGTTAAAAAGCAGTCAAGTTCGTTGTATTTTACTTATTTTTTTTCTTATCTATTTCTATTTTTACAATGTTTTTGTTCACACTTGATTATTTCATGATTTGTGTTATTATGTAGCCTTCTGGCCAGATGAATGTTATGTTTTTTAATTTGTCCATTATTGTTATTCTAAAGGGACTTGGTCCCAGAATAAAGTTTATTTTCTATTCTATTCTATTCTATAACTGAAAAACAATATCTTACCAAGAAATTTCTTAATAAAGAATTTACCATTATGAAACGAACAAGATTG
Source organism: Arma custos (assembly GCA_037127475.1). Lineage (NCBI taxonomy): Eukaryota > Metazoa > Arthropoda > Insecta > Hemiptera > Pentatomidae > Arma > Arma custos. The sequence continues at coordinate 24,059 of JBBAGI010000150.1, read as the reverse complement.
TTTAACAGTATTATATTTTTTTTATTAACCCTCTAAATGATGTTAAGCGAGATAGTTTATCAAAGACCTTAAACAAAGTATTCTAGAGCCAGCAGTTTTGTGAATTATAGTCTAAGTCAAATGTTCTATCCAGAGCGTTAGAAGGTTGCCCTACACAGTGTACTACATTCTGTAATTATCATGTAGTGGAGTATGAATGTTAATGCATTGACTACTTATTTTCATCATGACATGACCGGTCTAATCAGTTTCATCAAAACATGAATTTAAAAAGATATACTTCAGATAATTACAGATCGAATTAAGTACCTACAGCGAACGGTCCCATTCAGAGGTACTATTAAAAACCAAAACAAGATATACTTAAATTTTAAACCTCTCTATTAAGTATACCTTGGTTCGATTTCCTCTAGCAACTCAGTATGAGACAATTTAACGAGACTATCGACCCCTGTGTAAAGCTAGCCTAATTGCATACTTCATAGACTTAATTTAACTAATACACCTAATATAACTGAAAAACAATATCTTACCAAGAAATTTCTTAATAAAGAATTTACCACTATATAACCAACAAATTAACCAACAGTATTATTTTTTCTTTTTAAACCCTCCAAATGATGCTAAGCGAGATAGTTTATCAAAGACCTTAAACAAAGTATTCTAGAGCCAGCAGTTTTGTGAACTATAGTCTAAGTCAAATGTTCTATTCAGGGCGTTAGAAGGTTTCCCTACATTATGTACTGGATTCGTTAAGTGTCATGGTGAGGAGTATAAAAGTTAAGGGTACTGTTTGTGTAAGTTTGGATTGACTACTCATTTTCAGAAAGACAAGACCGGTCTAATCAGTTTCATCAAAACGTGAATTTAAAAAGATATACTTCAGATAATTACAGATCGAATTAAGTACCTACGGCGAACGGTCCCATTCAGAGGTACTATTAAAAACCAAAACAAGATGTACTTAAATTTTAAACCTCTCTATTAAGTATAACTTGGTTCGATTTCCTCTAGCAACTCAGTATGAGACAATTTAACGAGACTATCGACCCCTGTGTAAAGCTAGCCTAATTGCATTCTTCATAGACTTAATTTAACTAATACACCTAATATAACTGAAAAACAATATCTTACCAAGAAATTTCTTAATAAAGAATTTACCACTATAAAACCAACAAATTGACCAACAGTATTATTTTTTCTTTTTAAACCCTCTAAATGATGCTAAGCGAGATAGTTTATCAAAGACCTTAAACAAAGTATTCTAGAGCCAGCGGTTTTGTGAAATATAGTCTAAGTCGAATGTTCTATCTAGAGCGTTAGAAGGTTTCCCTACACTCTGTCCTGCATTCTGTAAGTGTCATGGTGAGAAGTTTCAAAGTTAAGGGTACTGTCTGTGTAAGTTTGCATTGACTACTCATTTTCAGCAAAACAAGACCGGTCTAATCAGTTTCATCAAAACGTGAATTTAAAAAGATATACTTCAGATTATTACAGATCGAATTAAGTACCTACGGCGAACGGTCCCATTCAGAGGTACTATTAAAAACCAAAACAAGATATACTTAAATTTTAAACCTCTCTATTAAGTATAACTTGGTTCGATTTCCTCTAGCAACTCAGTATGAGACAATTTAACGAGACTATCGACCCCTGTGTAAAGCTAGCCTAATTGCATACTTCATAGATTTAATTTAACTAATACACCTAATATAACTGAAAAACAATATCTTACCAAGAAATTTCTTTATAAAGGATTTACCATTATGAAATGAACAAGATTGTTTAACAGTATTATATTTTTTGTATTAACCCTCTAAATGATGTTAAGCGAGATAGTTTATCAAAGACCTTAAACAAAGTATTCTAGAGCCAGCAGTTTTGTGAATTATAGTCTAAGTCAAATGTTCTATCCAGAGCGTTAGAAGGTTGCCCTACACAGTGTACTACATTCTGTAATTATCATGTAGTGGAGTATGAATGTTAATGCATTGACTACTTATTTTCATCAAGACATGACCGGTCTAATCAGTTTCATCAAAACGTGAATTTAAAAAGATATACTTCATATAACTACAGATCGAATTAAGTACCTATGGCGAACGGTCCCATTCAGAGGTCCTATTAAAAACCAAAACAAGATATACTTAAATTTTAAACCTCTCTATTAAGTATAACTTGGTTCGATTTCCTCTAGCAACTCAGTATGAGACAATTTAACGAGACTATCGACCCCTGTGTAAAGCTAGCCTAATTGCATACTTCATAGACTTAATTTAACTAATACACCTAATATAACTGAAAAACAATATCTTACCAAGAAATTTCTTTATAAAGTATTTACCATTATGAAACGAACAAGATTGTTTAACAGTATTATATTTTTTTTATTAACCCTCTAAATGATGTTAAGCGAGATAGTTTATCAAAGACCTTAAACAAAGTATTCTAGAGCCAGCAGTTTTGTGAATTATAGTCTAAGTCAAATGTTCTATCCAGAGCGTTAGAAGGTTGCCCTACACAGTGTACTACATTCTGTAATTATCATGTAGTTGAGTATGAATGTTAATGCATTGACTACTTATTTTCATCAAGACATGACCGGTCTAATCAGTTTCATCAAAACGTGAATTTAAAAAGATATACTTCAAATAACTACAGATCGAATTAAGTACCTACGGCGAACGGTCCCATTCAGAGGTACTATTAAAAACCAAAACAAGATATACTTAAATTTTAAACCTCTCTATTAAGTATAACTTGGTTCGATTTCCTCTAGCAACTCAGTATGAGACAATTTAACGAGACTATCGACCCCTGTGTAAAGCTAGCCTAATTGCATACTTCATAGACTTAATTTAACTAATACACCTAATATAACTGAAAAACAATATCTTACCAAGAAATTTCTTAGTAAAGAATTTACCACTATAAAACCAACAAATTAACCAACAGTATTATTTTTTCTTTTTAAACCCTCTAAATGATGCTAAGCGTGAAAGTTTAGATAAGACGTAAAATACAGTATTTTAAAGCCAGCAGTTTTGTGAATCATAGTCTAAGTCAAATGTTCTATCCAGAGCGTTAGAAGGTTTCCCTAAACTCTGTCCTGCATTCTGTAAGTGTCATGGTGAGAAGTTTCAAAGTTAAGGGTACTGTCTGTGTAAGTTTGCATTGACTACTCATTTTCAGCAGGACAAGACCGGTCTAATCAGTTTCATCAAAACGTGAATTTAAAAAGATATACTTCAGATAACTACAGATCGAATTAAGTACCTACGGCGAATGGTCCCATTCAGAGGTACTATTAAAAACCAAAACAAGATATACTTAACTTTTAAACCTCTCTATTAAGTATAACTTGGTTCGATTTCCTCTAATTACTCAGTATGAGACAATTTAACGAGACTATCGACCCCTGTGTAAAGCTAGCCTAATTGCATACTTCATAGACTTAATTTAACTAATACACCTAATATAACTGAAAAAGAATATCTTATCAAGAAATTTCTTTATAAAGGATTTACCATTATGAAAGAACAAGATTGTTTAACAGTATTATATTTTTTTTATTAACCCTCTAAACGATGTTAAGCGAGATAGTTTATCAAAGACCTTAAACAAAGTATTCTAGAGCCAGCAGTTTTGTGAATTATAGTCTAAGTCAAATGTTCTATCCAGAGCGTTAGAAGGTTGCCCTACACAGTGTACTACATTCTGTAATTATCATGTAGTTGAGTATGAATGTTAATGCATTGACTACTTATTTTCAGCAAGCCAGGACCGGTCTAATCAGTTTCATCAAAACGTGAATTTAAAAAGATATACTTCAGATAACTACAGATCGAATTAAGTACCTACGGCGAATGGTCCCATTCAGAGGTACTATTAAAAACCAAAACAAGATATACTTAAATTTTAAACCTCTCTATTCAGTATAACTTGGTTTGATTTCCTCTAGCAACTCAGTATGAGACAATTTAACGAGACTATCGACCCCTGTGTAAAGCTAGCCTAATTGCATACTTCATAGACTTAATTTAACTAATACACCTAATATAACTGAAAAACAATATCTTACCAAGAAATTTCTTAGTAAAGGATTTACCATTATGAAACGAACAAGATTGTTTAACAGTATTATATTTTTTTTTTAACTCTCTAAATGATGTTAAGCGAGATAGTTTATCAAAGACCTTAAACAAAGTATTCTAGAGCCAGCAGTTTTGTGAATTATAGTCTAAGTCAAATGTTCTATCCAGAGCGTTAGAAGGTTTCCCTACACTCTGTCCTGCATTCTGTAAGTGTCATGGTGAGAAGTTTCAAAGTAAAGGGTACTGTCTGTGTAAGTTTGCATTGACTACTCATTTTCAGCAAGACAAGACCGGTCTAATCAGTTTCATCAAAACGTGAATTTAAAAAGATATACTTCAGATAACTACAGATCGAATTAAGTACCTACGGCGAACGGTCCCATTCAGAGGTACTATTAAAAACCAAAGCAAGATATACTTAAATTTTAAACCTCTCTATTAAGTATAACTTGGTTCGATTTCCTGTAGCAACTCAGTATGAGACAATTTAACGAGACTATCGACCCCTGTGTAAAGCTAGCCTAATTGCATACTTCATAGACTTAATTTAACTAATACACCTAATATAACTGAAAAAGAATATCTTATCAAGAAATTTCTTTATAAAGGATTTACCATTATGAAAGAACAAGATTGTTTAACAGTATTATATTTTTTTTATTAACCCTCTAAATGATGTTAAGCGAGATAGTTTATCAAAGACCTTAAACAAAGTATTCTAGAGCCAGCAGTTTTGTCAATTATAGTCTAAGTCAAATGTTCTATCTAGAGCGTTAGAAGGTTGCCCTACACAGTGTACTACATTCTGTAATTATCATGTAGTTGAGTATGAATGTTAATGCATTGACTACTTATTTTCATCAAGACATGACCGGTCTAATCAGTTTCATCAAAATGTGAATTTAAAAAGATATACTTCAGATAACTACAGATCGAATTAAGTACCTACGGCGAACGGTCCCATTCAGAGGTACTATTAAAAACCAAAACAAGATATACTTAAATTTTAAACCTCTCTATTAAATATAACTTGGTTCGATTTCCTCTAGCAACTCAGTATGAGACAATTTAACGAGACTATCGACCCCTGTGTAAAGCTAGCCTAATTGCATACTTCATAGACTTAATTTAACTAATACACCTAATATAACTGAAAAACAATATCTTACCAAGAAATTTCTTTATAAAGGATTTACCATTATGAAACGAAAAAGATTGTTTAACAGTATTATATTTTTTTTATTAACCCTCTAAATGATGTTAAGCGAGATAGTTTATCAAAGACCTTAAACAAAGTATTCTAGAGCCAGCAGTTTTGTCAATTATAGTCTAAGTCAAATGTTCTATCTAGAGCGTTAGAAGGTTGCCCTACACAGTGTACTACATTCTGTAATTATCATGTAGTGGAGTATGAATGTTAATGCATTGACTACTTATTTTCATCAAGACATGACCGGTCTAATCAGTTTCATCAAAACGTGAATTTAAAAAGATATACTTCAGATAATTACAGATCGAATTAAGTACCTACAGCGAACGGTCCCATTCAGAGGTACTATTAAAAACCAAAACAAGATATACTTAAATTTTAAACCTCTCTATTAAGTATAACTTGGTTCGATTTCCTCTAGCAACTCAGTATGAGACAATTTAACGAGACTATCGACCCCTGTGTAAAGCTAGCCTAATTGCATACTTCATAGACTTAATTTAACTAATACACCTAATATAACTGAAAAACAATATCTTACCAAGAAATTTCTTAATAAAGAATTTACCACTATAAAACCAACAAATTAACCAACAGTATTATTTTTTCTTTTTAAACCCTCTAAATGATGCTAAGCGAGATAGTTTATCAAAGACCTTAAACAAAGTATTCTAGAGCCAGCAGTTTTGTGAACTATAGTCTAAGTCAAATGTTCTATTCAGGGCGTTAGAAGGTTTCCCTACATTATGAACTGGATTCGTTAAGTGTCATGGTGAGGAGTATAAAAGTTAAGGGTACTGTCTGTGTAAGTTTGCATTGACTACTCATTTTTAGCAAGACAAGACCGGTCTAATCAGTTTCATCAAAACGTGAATTTAATAAGATATACTTCAGATAACTACACACCGAATTAAGTACCTACGGCGTACGGTCCCATTCAGAGGTACTATTAAAAACCAAAACAAGATATACTTAAATTTTAAACCTCTCTATTAAGTATAACTTGGTTCGATTTCCTCTAGCAACTCAGTATGAGACAATTTAACGGGACTATCGACCCCTGTGTAAAGCTAGCCTAATTGCATACTTCATAGACTTAATTTAACTAATACACCTAATATAACTGAAAAACAATATCTTACCAAGAAATTTCTTTATAAAGAATTTACCACTATAAAACCAACAAATTGACCAACAGTATTATTTTTTCTTTTTAAACCCTCTAAATGATGCTAAGCGAGATAGTTTATCAAAGACCTTAAACAAAGTATTCTAGAGCCAGCAGTTTTGTGAACTATAGTCTAAGTCAAATGTTCTATTCAGGGCGTTAGAAGGTTTCCCTACATTATGTACTGGATTAGTTAAGTGTCATGGTGAGGAGTATAAAAGTTAAGGGTACTGTTTGTGTAAGTTTGGATTGAGTACTTATTTTCAGCAAGCCAGGACCGGTCTAATCAGTTTCAGCAAAACGTAAATTTAAAAAGATATACTTCAGATAATTACAGATCGAATTAAGTACCTACGGTGAACGGTCCCATTCAAAGGTACTATTAAAAACCAAAACAAGATATACTTAAATTTTAAACCTCTCTATTAAGTATAACTTGGTTCGATTTCCTCTAGCAACTCAGTATGAGACAATTTAACGAGACTATCGACCCCTGTGTAAAGCTAGCCTAATTGCATACTTCTTAGACTTAATTTAACTAATACACCTAATATAACTGAAAAACAATATCTTACCAAGAAATTTCTTAATAAAGGATTTACCACTATAAAACCAACAAATTAACCAACAGTATTATTTTTTCTTTTTAAACCCTCTAAATGATGCTAAGCGTGAAAGTTTAGAAAAGACGTAAAATACAGTATTTTAAAGCCAGCAGTTTTGTGAATTATAGTCTAAGTCAAATGTTCTATCCAGAGCGTTAGAAGGTTTCCCTACACAGTGTACTACATTCTGTAATTATCATGTAGTGGAGTATGAATGTTAATGCATTGACTACTTATTTTCATCAAGACATGACCGGTCTTATCAGTTTCATCAAAACGTGAATTTAAAAAGATATACTTCAGATAATTACAGATCGAATTAAGTACCTACAGCGAACGGTCCCATTCAGAGGTACTATTAAAAACCAAAACAAGATATACTTAAATTTTAAACCTCTCTATTAAGTATAACTTGGTTCGATTTCCTCTAGCAACTCAGTATGAGACAATTTAACGAGACTATCGACCCCTGTGTAAAGCTAGCCTAATTGCATACTTCATAGACTTAATTTAACTAATACACCTAATATAACTGAAAAACAATATCTTACCAAGAAATTTCTTAATAAAGAATTTACCACTATAAAACCAACAAATTGACCAACAGTATTATTTTTTCTTTTTAAACCCTCTAAATGATGCTAAGCGAGATAGTTTATCAAAGACCTTAAACAAAGTATTCTAGAGCCAGCAGTTTTGTGAACTATAGTCTAAGTCAAATGTTCTATTCAGGGCGTTAGAAGGTTTCCCTACATTATGTACTGGATTCGTTAAGTGTCATGGTGAGGAGTATAAAAGTTAAGGGTACTGTTTGTGTAAGTTTGGATTGAGTACTTATTTTCAGCAAGCCAGGACCAGTCTAATCAGTTTCAGCAAAACGTGAATTTAAAAAGATATACTTCAGATAATTACAGATCAAATTAAGTACCTACGGCGAACGGTCCCATTCAGAGGTACTATTAAAAACCAAAACAAGATATACTTAAATTTTAAACCTCTCTATTAAGTATAACTTGGTTCGATTTCCTCTAGCAACTCAGTATGAGACAATTTAACGAGACTATCGACCCCTGTGTAAAGCTAGCCTAATTGCATACTTCATAGACTTAATTTAACTAATACACCTAATATAACTGAAAAACAATATCTTACCAAGAAATTTCTTTATAAAGAATTTACCATTATGAAACGAACAAGATTGTTTAACAGTATTATATTTTTTATATTAACCCTCTAAATGATGTTTAGCGAGATAGTTTATCAAAGACCTTAAACAAAGTATTCTAGAGCCAGCAGTTTTGTGAATTATAGTCTAAGTCAAATGTTCTATCCAGAGCGTTAGAAGGTTGCCCTACACAGTGTACTACATTCTGTAATTATCATGTAGTGGAGTATGAATGTTAATGCATTGACTACTTATTTTCATCAAGACATGACCGGTCTAATCAGTTTCATCAAAACGTGAATTTAAAAAGATATACTTCAGATAATTACAGATCGAATTAAGTACCTACAGCGAACGGTCCCATTCAGAGGTACTATTAAAAACCAAAACAAGATATACTTAAATTTTAAACCTCTGTATTAAGTATAACTTGGTTCGATTTCCTCTAGCAACTCAGTATGAGACAATTTAACGAGACTTTCGACCCCTGTGTAAAGCTAGCCTAATTGCATACTTCATAGACTTAATTTAACTAATACACCTAATATAACTGAAAAACAATATCTTACCAAGAAATTTCTTTATAAAGAATTTACCACTATAAAACCAACAAATTGACCAACAGTATTATTTTTTCTTTTTAAACCCTCTAAATGATGCTAAGCGAGATAGTTTATCAAAGACCTTAAACAAAGTATTCTAGAGCCAGCAGTTTTGTGAACTATAGTCTAAGTCAAATGTTCTATTCAGGGCGTTAGAAGGTTTCCCTACATTATGTACTGGATTCGTTAAGTGTCATGGTGAGGAGTATAAAAGTTAAGGGTACTGTTTGTGTAAGTTTGGATTGAGTACTTATTTTCAGCAAGCCAGGACCGGTCTAATCAGTTTCAGCAAAACGTGAATTTAAAAAGATATACTTCAGATAATTACAGATCGAATTAAGTACCTACGGTGAACGGTCCCATTCAAAGGTACTATTAAAAACCAAAACAAGATATACTTAAATTTTAAACCTCTCTATTAAGTATAACTTGGTTCGATTTCCTCTAGCAACTCAGTATGAGACAATTTAACGAGACTATCGACCCCTGTGTAAAGCTAGCCTAATTGCATACTTCTTAGACTTAATTTAACTAATACACCTAATATAACTGAAAAACAATATCTTACCAAGAAATTTCTTAATAAAGGATTTACCACTATAAAACCAACAAATTAACCAACAGTATTATTTTTTCTTTTTAAACCCTCTAAATGATGCTAAGCGTGAAAGTTTAGAAAAGACGTAAAATACAGTATTTTAAAGCCAGCAGTTTTGTGAATTATAGTCTAAGTCAAATGTTCTATCCAGAGCGTTAGAAGGTTTCCCTACACAGTGTACTACATTCTGTAATTATCATGTAGTGGAGTATGAATGTTAATGCATTGACTACTTATTTTCATCAAGACATGACCGGTCTTATCAGTTTCATCAAAACGTGAATTTAAAAAGATATACTTCAGATAATTACAGATCGAATTAAGTACCTACAGCGAACGGTCCCATTCAGAGGTACTATTAAAAACCAAAACAAGATATACTTAAATTTTAAACCTCTCTATTAAGTATAACTTGGTTCGATTTCCTCTAGCAACTCAGTATGAGACAATTTAACGAGACTATCGACCCCTGTGTAAAGCTAGCCTAATTGCATACTTCATAGACTTAATTTAACTAATACACCTAATATAACTGAAAAACAATATCTTACCAAGAAATTTCTTAATAAAGAATTTACCACTATAAAACCAACAAATTGACCAACAGTATTATTTTTTCTTTTTAAACCCTCTAAATGATGCTAAGCGAGATAGTTTATCAAAGACCTTAAACAAAGTATTCTAGAGCCAGCAGTTTTGTGAACTATAGTCTAAGTCAAATGTTCTATTCAGGGCGTTAGAAGGTTTCCCTACATTATGTACTGGATTCGTTAAGTGTCATGGTGAGGAGTATAAAAGTTAAGGGTACTGTTTGTGTAAGTTTGGATTGAGTACTTATTTTCAGCAAGCCAGGACCAGTCTAATCAGTTTCAGCAAAACGTGAATTTAAAAAGATATACTTCAGATAATTACAGATCAAATTAAGTACCTACGGCGAACGGTCCCATTCAGAGGTACTATTAAAAACCAAAACAAGATATACTTAAATTTTAAACCTCTCTATTAAGTATAACTTGGTTCGATTTCCTCTAGCAACTCAGTATGAGACAATTTAACGAGACTATCGACCCCTGTGTAAAGCTAGCCTAATTGCATACTTCATAGACTTAATTTAACTAATACACCTAATATAACTGAAAAACAATATCTTACCAAGAAATTTCTTTATAAAGAATTTACCATTATGAAACGAACAAGATTGTTTAACAGTATTATATTTTTTATATTAACCCTCTAAATGATGTTTAGCGAGATAGTTTATCAAAGACCTTAAACAAAGTATTCTAGAGCCAGCAGTTTTGTGAATTATAGTCTAAGTCAAATGTTCTATCCAGAGCGTTAGAAGGTTGCCCTACACAGTGTACTACATTCTGTAATTATCATGTAGTGGAGTATGAATGTTAATGCATTGACTACTTATTTTCATCAAGACATGACCGGTCTAATCAGTTTCATCAAAACGTGAATTTAAAAAGATATACTTCAGATAATTACAGATCGAATTAAGTACCTACAGCGAACGGTCCCATTCAGAGGTACTATTAAAAACCAAAACAAGATATACTTAAATTTTAAACCTCTCTATTAAGTATAACTTGGTTCGATTTCCTCTAGCAACTCAGTATGAGACAATTTAACGAGACTATCGACCCCTGTGTAAAGCTAGCCTAATTGCATACTTCATAGACTTAATTTAACTAATACACCTAATATAACTGAAAAACTATATCTTACCAAGAAATTTCTTAATAAAGAATTTACCACTATAAAACCAACAAATTGACCAACAGTATTATTTTTTCTTTTTAAACCCTCTAAATGATGCTAAGCGAGATAGTTTATCAAAGACCTTAAACAAAGTATTCTAGAGCCAGCAGTTTTGTGAACTATAGTCTAAGTCAAATGTTCTATTCAGGGCGTTAGAAGGTTTCCCTACATTATGTACTACATTCTGTAATTATCATGTAGTTGAGTATGAATGTTAATGCATTGACTACTTATTTTCATCAAGACATGACCGGTCTAATCAGTTTCATCAAAATGTGAATTTAAAAAGATATACTTCAGATAACTACAGATCGAATTAAGTACCTACGGCGAACGGTCCCATTCAGAGGTACTATTAAAAACCAAAACAAGATATACTTAAATTTTAAACCTCTCTATTAAATATAACTTGGTTCGATTTCCTCTAGCAACTCAGTATGAGACAATTTAACGAGACTATCGACCCCTGTGTAAAGCTAGCCTAATTGCATACTTCATAGACTTAATTTAACTAATACACCTAATATAACTGAAAAACAATATCTTACCAAGAAATTTCTTTATAAAGGATTTACCATTATGAAACGAAAAAGATTGTTTAACAGTATTATATTTTTTTTTTAACCCTCTTAATGATGTTAAGCGAGATAGTTTATCCAAGACCTTAAACAAAGTATTCAAGAGCCAGCAGTTTTGTGAATTATAGTCTAAGTCAAATGTTCTATCCAGAGTGTTAGAAGGTTTCCCTACCCTCTGTCCTGCATTCTGTAAGTGTCATGGTGAGAAGTTTCAAAGTTAAGGGTACTGTCTGTGTAAGTTTGCATTGACTACTCATTTTCAGCAAGACAAGACCGGTCTAATCAGTTTCATCAAAACGTGAATTTAATAAGATATACTTCAGATAACTACAGATCGAATTAAGTACCTACGGCGAACGGTCCCATTCAGAGGTACTATTAAAAACCAAAACAAGATATACTTAAATTTTAAACCTCTCTATTAAGTATAACTTGGTTCGATTTCCTCTAGCAACTCAGTATGAGACAATTTAACGAGACTATCGACTCCTGTGTAAAGCTAGCCTAATTGCATACTTCTTAGACTTAATTTAACTAATACACCTAATATAACTGAAAAACAATATCTTACCAAGAAATTTCTTAATAAAGGATTTACCACTATAAAACCAACAAATTAACCAACAGTATTATTTTTTCTTTTTAAACCCTCTAAATGATGCTAAGCGTGAAAGATTAGAAAAGACGTAAAATACAGTGTTTTAACGCCAGCAGTTTTGTGAATTATAGTCTAAGTCAAATGTTCTATCCAGAGCGTTAGAAGGTTTCCCTACACTCTGTCCTGCATTCTGTAAGTGTCATGGTGAGAAGTTTCAAAGTTAAGGGTACTGTCTGTGTAAGTTTGCATTGACTACTCATTTTCAGCAAAACAAGACCGGTCTAATCAGTTTCATCAAAACCCTACACAGTGTACTACATTCTGTAATTGTCATGTAGGGGAGCATGAATGTTAATGCATTGACTACTTATTTTAAGCAAAACATGACCGGTCTAATCAGTTTTATCAAAACGTGAATTTAAAAAGATATACTTCAGATAATTACAGATAGAATTAAGTACCTACGGTGAACGGTCCCATTCAGAGGTACTATTAAAAACCAAAACAAGATATACTTAAATTTTAAACCTCTCTATTAAGTATAACTTGGTTCGATTTCCTCTAGCAACTCAGTATGAGACAATTTACAGAGACTATCGACTCCTGAGGAAAGCTAGCCGTATTGCATACTTCATAAACTTAGTTTAACTAATACACCTAAAAAAAATGAAAAACAATATTTTACCATGAAATTTCTTTATAAAGGATTTACCATTATGAAACGAACAAGATTGTTTATCAGTATTATATTTTTTTTTTAACCCTCTAAATGATGTTAAACGAGGTAGTTTATCAAAGACCTTAAACAAAGTATTCTAGAGCCAGCAGTTTTGTCAATTATAGTCTAAGTCAAATGTTCTATCTAGAGCGTTAGAAGGTTGCCCTACACAGTGTACTACATTCTGTAATTATCATGTAGTTGAGTATGAATGTTAATGCATTGACTACTTATTTTCATCAAGACATGACCGGTCTAATCAGTTTCATCAAAATGTGAATTTAAAAAGATATACTTCATATAACTACAGATCGAATTAAGTACCTACGGCGAACGGTCCCATTCAGAGGTACTATTAAAAACCAAAACAAGATATACTTAAATTTTAAACCTCTCTATTAAGTATAACTTGGTTCGATTTCCTCTAGCAACTCAGTATGAGACAGTTTACAGAGACTATCGACCCCTGTGTAAAGCTAGCCTAATTGCATACTTCATAGACTTAATTTAACTAATACACCTAATATAACTGAAAAACAATATCTTACCAAGAAATTTCTTTATAAAGGATTTACCATTATGAAATGAACAAGATTGTTTAACAGTATTATATTTTTTGTATTAACCCTCTAAATTATGTTAAGCGAGATAGTTTATCAAAGACCTTAAACAAAGTATTCTAGAGCCAGCAGTTTTGTGAATTATAGTCTAAGTCAAATGTTCTATCCAGAGCGTTAGAAGGTTGCCCTACACAGTGTACTACATTCTGTAATTATCATGTAGTGGAGTATGAATGTTAATGCATTGACTACTTATTTTCATCAAGACATGACCGGTCTAATCAGTTTCATCAAAACGTGAATTTAAAAAGATATACTTCATATAACTACAGATCGAATTAAGTACCTACGGCGAACGGTCCCATTCAGAGGTCCTATTAAAAACCAAAACAAGATATACTTAAATTTTAAACCTCTCTATTAAGTATAACTTGGTTCGATTTCCTCTAGCAACTCAGTATGAGACAATTTAACAAGACTATCGACCCCTGTGTAAAGCTAGCCTAATTGCATACTTCATAGACTTAATTTAACTAATACACCTAATATAACTGAAAAACAATATCTTACCAAGAAATTTCTTAATAAAGAATTTACCACTATAAAACCAACAAATTGACCAACAGTATTTTTTTTTCTTTTTAAACCCTCTAAATGATGCTAAGCGAGATAGTTTATCAAAGACCTTAAACAAAGTATTCTAGAGCCAGCAGTTTTGTGAATTATAGTCTAAGTCAAATGTTCTATCCAGAGCGTTAGAAGGTTTCCCTACACTCTGTCCTGCATTCTGTAAGTGTCATGGTGAGAAGTTTCAAAGTTAAGGGTACTGTCTGTGTAAGTTTGCATTGACTACTCATTTTCAGCAAGACAAGACCGGTCTAATCAGTTTCATCAAAACGTGAATTTAAAAAGATATACTTCAGATAACTACAGATCGAATTAAGTACCTACGGCGAACGGTCCCATTCAGAGGTACTATTAAAAACGAAAGCAAGATATACTTAAATTTTAAACCTCTATATTAAGTATAACTTGGTTCGATTTCCTGTAGCAACTCAGTATGAGACAATTTAACGAGACTATCGACCCCTGTGTAAAGCTAGCCTAATTGCATACTTCATAGACTTAATTTAACTAATACACCTAATATAACTGAAAAACAATATCTTACCAAGAAATTTCTTTATAAAGGATTTACCATTATGAAATGAACAAGATTGTTTAACAGTATTATATTTTTTGTATTAACCCTCTAAATGATGTTAAGCGAGATAGTTTATCAAAGACCTTAAACAAAGTATTCTAGAGCCAGCAGTTTTGTGAATTATAGTCTAAGTCAAATGTTCTATCCAGAGCGTTAGAAGGTTGCCCTACACAGTGTACTACATTCTGTAATTATCATGTAGTGGAGTATGAATGTTAATGCATTGACTACTTATTTTCATCAAGACATGACCGGTCTAATCAGTTTCATCAAAACGTGAATTTAAAAAGATATACTTCATATAACTACAGATCGAATTAAGTACCTACGGCGAACGGTCCCATTCAGAGGTCCTATTAAAAACCAAAACAAGATATACTTAAATTTTAAACCTCTCTATTAAGTATAACTTGGTTCGATTTCCTCTAGCAACTCAGTATGAGACAATTTAACAAGACTATCGACCCCTGTGTAAAGCTAGCCTAATTGCATACTTCATAGACTTAATTTAACTAATACACCTAATATAACTGAAAAACAATATCTTACCAAGAAATTTCTTAATAAAGAATTTACCACTATAAAACCAACAAATTGACCAACAGTATTTTTTTTTCTTTTTAAACCCTCTAAATGATGCTAAGCGAGATAGTTTATCAAAGACCTTAAACAAAGTATTCTAGAGCCAGCAGTTTTGTGAACTATAGTCTAAGTCAAATGTTCTATCCAGAGCGTTAGAAGGTTGCCCTACACAGTGTACTACTTTCTGTAATTATCATGTAGTGGAGTATGAATGTTAATGCATTGACTACTTATTTTCATCAAGACATGACCGGTCTAATCAGTTTCATCAAAACGTGAATTTAAAAAGATATACTTCAGATAATTACAGATCGAATTAAGTACCTACAGCGAACGGTCCCATTCAGAGGTACTATTAAAAACCAAAACAAGATATACTTAAATTTTAAACCTCTCTATTAAGTATAACTTGGTTCGATTTCCTCTAGCAACTCAGTATGAGACAATTTAACGAGACTATCGACCCCTGTGTAAAGCTAGCCTAATTGCATACTTCATAGACTTAATTTAACTAATACACCTAATATAACTGAAAAACAATATCTTACCAAGAAATTTCTTAATAAAGAATTTACCACTATAAAACCAACAAATTAACCAACAGTATTATTTTTTCTTTTTAAACCCTCTAAATGATGCTAAGCGAGATAGTTTATCAAAGACCTTAAACAAAGTATTCTAGAGCCAGCAGTTTTGTGAACTATAGTCTAAGTCAAATGTTCTATTCAGGGCGTTAGAAGGTTTCCCTACATTATGAACTGGATTCGTTAAGTGTCATGGTGAGGAGTATAAAAGTTAAGGGTACTGTCTGTGTAAGTTTGCATTGACTACTCATTTTTAGCAAGACAAGACCGGTCTAATCAGTTTCATCAAAACGTGAATTTAATAAGATATACTTCAGATAACTACACATCGAATTAAGTACCTACGGCGAACGGTCCCATTCAGAGGTACTATTAAAAACCAAAACAAGATATACTTAAATTTTAAACCTCTCTATTAAGTATAACTTGGTTCGATTTCCTCTAGCAACTCAGTATGAGACAATTTAACGAGACTATCGACCCCTGTGTAAAGCTAGCCTAATTGCATACTTCATAGACTTAATTTAACTAATACACCTAATATAACTGAAAAACAATATCTTACCAAGAAATTTCTTTATAAAGAATTTACCATTATGAAACGAACAAGATTGTTTAACAGTATTATATTTTTTATATTAACCCTCTAAATGATGTTAAGCGAGATAGTTTATCAAAGACCTTAAACAAAGTATTCTAGAGCCAGCAGTTTTGTGAATTATAGTCTAAGTCAAATGTTCTATCCAGAGCGTTAGAAGGTTGCCCTACACAGTGTACTACATTCTGTAATTATCATATAGTGGAGTATGAATGTTAATGCATTGACTACTTATTTTCATCAAGACATGACCGGTCTAATCAGTTTCATCAAAACGTGAATTTAAAAAGATATACTTCAGATAATTACAGATCGAATTAAGTACCTACAGCGAACGGTCCCATTCAGAGGTACTATTAAAAACCAAAACAAGATATACTTAAATTTTAAACCTCTCTATTAAGTATAACTTGGTTCGATTTCCTCTAGCAACTCAGTATGAGACAATTTAACGAGACTATCGACCCCTGTGTAAAGCTAGCCTAATTGCATACTTCATAGACTTAATTTAGCTAATACACCTAATATAACTGAAAAACAATATCTTACCAAGAAATTTCTTTATAAAGAATTTACCACTATAAAACCAACAAATTGACCAACAGTATTATTTTTTCTTTTTAAACCCTCTAAATGATGCTAAGCGAGATAGTTTATCAAAGACCTTAAACAAAGTATTCTAGAGCCAGCAGTTTTGTGAACTATAGTCTAAGTCAAATGTTCTATTCAGGGCGTTAGAAGGTTTCCCTACATTATGTACTGGATTAGTTAAGTGTCATGGTGAGGAGTATAAAAGTTAAGGGTACTGTTTGTGTAAGTTTGGATTGAGTACTTATTTTCAGCAAGCCAGGACCGGTCTAATCAGTTTCAGCAAAACGTGAATTTAAAAAGATATACTTCAGATAATTACAGATCGAATTAAGTACCTACGGTGAACGGTCCCATTCAAAGGTACTATTAAAAACCAAAACAAGATATACTTAAATTTTAAACCTCTCTATTAAGTATAACTTGGTTCGATTTCCTCTAGCAACTCAGTATGAGACAATTTAACGAGACTATCGACCCCTGTGTAAAGCTAGCCTAATTGCATACTTCTTAGACTTAATTTAACTAATACACCTAATATAACTGAAAAACAATATCTTACCAAGAAATTTCTTAATAAAGGATTTACCACTATAAAACCAACAAATTAACCAACAGTATTATTTTTTCTTTTTAAACCCTCTAAATGATGCTAAGCGAGATAGTTTATCAAAGACCTTAAACAAAGTATTCTAGAGCCAGCAGTTTTGTGAATTATAGTCTAAGTCAAATGTTCTATCCAGAGCGTTAGAAGGTTGCCCTACACAGTGTACTACATTCTGTAATTATCATATAGTGGAGTATGAATGTTAATGCATTGACTACTTATTTTCATCAAGACATGACCGGTCTAATCAGTTTCATCAAAACGTGAATTTAAAAAGATATACTTCAGATAATTACAGATCGAATTAAGTACCTACAGCGAACGGTCCCATTCAGAGGTACTATTAAAAACCAAAACAAGATATACTTAAATTTTAAACCTCTCTATTAAGTATAACTTGGTTCGATTTCCTCTAGCAACTCAGTATGAGACAATTTAACGAGACTATCGACCCCTGTGTAAAGCTAGCCTAATTGCATACTTCATAGACTTAATTTAGCTAATACACCTAATATAACTGAAAAACAATATCTTACCAAGAAATTTCTTTATAAAGAATTTACCACTATAAAACCTACAAATTGACCAACAGTATTATTTTTTCTTTTTAAACCCTCTAAATGATGCTAAGCGAGATAGTTTATCAAAGACCTTAAACAAAGTATTCTAGAGCCAGCAGTTTTGTGAACTATAGTCTAAGTCAAATGTTCTATTCAGGGCGTTAGAAGGTTTCCCTACATTATGTACTGGATTAGTTAAGTGTCATGGTGAGGAGTATAAAAGTTAAGGGTACTGTTTGTGTAAGTTTGGATTGAGTACTTATTTTCAGCAAGCCAGGACCGGTCTAATCAGTTTCAGCAAAACGTGAATTTAAAAAGATATACTTCAGATAATTACAGATCGAATTAAGTACCTACGGTGAACGGTCCCATTCAAAGGTACTATTAAAAACCAAAACAAGATATACTTAAATTTTAAACCTCTCTATTAAGTATAACTTGGTTCGATTTCCTCTAGCAACTCAGTATGAGACAATTTAACGAGACTATCGACCCCTGTGTAAAGCTAGCCTAATTGCATACTTCTTAGACTTAATTTAACTAATACACCTAATATAACTGAAAAACAATATCTTACCAAGAAATTTCTTAATAAAGGATTTACCACTATAAAACCAAC
The DNA here is from genome assembly GCA_037127475.1 of Arma custos. Classification (NCBI taxonomy): domain Eukaryota; kingdom Metazoa; phylum Arthropoda; class Insecta; order Hemiptera; family Pentatomidae; genus Arma; species Arma custos. The sequence goes on along the minus strand of JBBAGI010000150.1, from coordinate 5,054 downwards.
AAATTAACCAACAGTATTATTTTTTCTTTTTAAACCCTCTAAATGATGCTAAGCGTGAAAGTTTAGAAAAGACGTAAAATACAGTATTTTAAAGCCAGCAGTTTTGTGAATTATAGTCTAAGTCAAATGTTCTATCCAGAGCGTTAGAAGGTTTCCCTACACAGTGTACTACATTCTGTAATTATCATGTAGTGGAGTATGAATGTTAATGCATTGACTACTTATTTTCATCAAGACATGACCGGTCTAATCAGTTTCATCAAAACGTGAATTTAAAAAGATATACTTCAGATAATTACAGATCGAATTAAGTACCTACAGCGAACGGTCCCATTCAGAGGTACTATTAAAAACCAAAACAAGATATACTTAAATTTTAAACCTCTCTATTAAGTATAACTTGGTTCGATTTCCTCTAGCAACTCAGTATGAGACAATTTAACGAGACTATCGACCCCTGTGTAAAGCTAGCCTAATTGCATACTTCATAGACTTAATTTAACTAATACACCTAATATAACTGAAAAACAATATCTTACCAAGAAATTTCTTAATAAAGAATTTACCACTATAAAACCAACAAATTGACCAACAGTATTATTTTTTCTTTTTAAACCCTCTAAATGATGCTAAGCGAGATAGTTTATCAAAGACCTTAAACAAAGTATTCTAGAGCCAGCAGTTTTGTGAACTATAGTCTAAGTCAAATGTTCTATTCAGGGCGTTAGAAGGTTTCCCTACATTATGTACTGGATTCGTTAAGTGTCATGGTGAGGAGTATAAAAGTTAAGGGTACTGTTTGTGTAAGTTTGGATTGAGTACTTATTTTCAGCAAGCCAGGACCAGTCTAATCAGTTTCAGCAAAACGTGAATTTAAAAAGATATACTTCAGATAATTACAGATCGAATTAAGTACCTACGGCGAACGGTCCCATTCAGAGGTACTATTAAAAACCAAAACAAGATATACTTAAATTTTAAACCTCTCTATTAAGTATAACTTGGTTCGATTTCCTCTAGCAACTCAGTATGAGACAATTTAACGAGACTATCGACCCCTGTGTAAAGCTAGCCTAATTGCATACTTCATAGACTTAATTTAACTAATACACCTAATATAACTGAAAAACAATATCTTACCAAGAAATTTCTTTATAAAGAATTTACCATTATGAAACGAACAAGATTGTTTAACAGTATTATATTTTTTATATTAACCCTCTAAATGATGTTTAGCGAGATAGTTTATCAAAGACCTTAAACAAAGTATTCTAGAGCCAGCAGTTTTGTGAATTATAGTCTAAGTCAAATGTTCTATCCAGAGCGTTAGAAGGTTGCCCTACACAGTGTACTACATTCTGTAATTATCATGTAGTGGAGTATGAATGTTAATGCATTGACTACTTATTTTCATCAAGACATGACCGGTCTAATCAGTTTCATCAAAACGTGAATTTAAAAAGATATACTTCAGATAATTACAGATCGAATTAAGTACCTACAGCGAACGGTCCCATTCAGAGGTACTATTAAAAACCAAAACAAGATATACTTAAATTTTAAACCTCTGTATTAAGTATAACTTGGTTCGATTTCCTCTAGCAACTCAGTATGAGACAATTTAACGAGACTTTCGACCCCTGTGTAAAGCTAGCCTAATTGCATACTTCATAGACTTAATTTAACTAATACACCTAATATAACTGAAAAACAATATCTTACCAAGAAATTTCTTTATAAAGAATTTACCACTATAAAACCAACAAATTGACCAACAGTATTATTTTTTCTTTTTAAACCCTCTAAATGATGCTAAGCGAGATAGTTTATCAAAGACCTTAAACAAAGTATTCTAGAGCCAGCAGTTTTGTGAACTATAGTCTAAGTCAAATGTTCTATTCAGGGCGTTAAAAGGTTTCCCTACATTATGTACTGGATTCGTTAAGTGTCATGGTGAGGAGTATAAAAGTTAAGGGTACTGTTTGTGTAAGTTTGGATTGAGTACTTATTTTCAGCAAGCCAGGACCGGTCTAATCAGTTTCAGCAAAACGTGAATTTAAAAAGATATACTTCAGATAATTACAGATCGAATTAAGTACCTACGGTGAACGGTCCCATTCAAAGGTACTATTAAAAACCAAAACAAGATATACTTAAATTTTAAACCTCTCTATTAAGTATAACTTGGTTCGATTTCCTCTAGCAACTCAGTATGAGACAATTTAACGAGACTATCGACCCCTGTGTAAAGCTAGCCTAATTGCATACTTCTTAGACTTAATTTAACTAATACATCTAATATAACTGAAAAACAATATCTTACCAAGAAATTTCTTAATAAAGGATTTACCACTATAAAACCAACAAATTAACCAACAGTATTATTTTTTCTTTTTAAACCCTCTAAATGATGCTAAGCGTGAAAGTTTAGAAAAGACGTAAAATACAGTATTTTAAAGCCAGCAGTTTTGTGAATTATAGTCTAAGTCAAATGTTCTATCCAGAGCGTTAGAAGGTTTCCCTGCACTCTGTCCTGCATTCTGTAAGTGTCATGGTGAGAAGTTTCAAAGTTAAGGGTACTGTCTGTGTAAGTTTGCATTTACTACTCATTTTCAGCAAAACAAGACCGGTCTAATCAGTTTCATCAAAACGTGAATTTAAAAAGATATACTTCAGATAATTACAGATCGAATTAAGTACCTACGGCGAACGGTCCCATTCAGAGGTACTATTAAAAACCAAAACAAGATATACTTAAATTTTAAACCTCTCTATTAAGTATAACTTGGTTCGATTTCCTCTAGCAACTCAGTATGAGACAATTTAACGAGACTATCGACCCCTGTGTAAAGCTAGCCTAATTGCATACTTCATAGACTTAATTTAACTAATACACCTAATATAACTGAAAAACAATATCTTACTAAGAAATTTCTTTATAAAGGATTTACCATTATGAAATGAACAAGATTGTTTAACAGTATTATATTTTTTGTATTAACCCTCTAAATGATGTTAAGCGAGATAGTTTATCAAAGACCTTAAACAAAGTATTCTAGAGCCAGCAGTTTTGTGAATTATAGTCTAAGTCAAATGTTCTATCCAGAGCGTTAGAAGGTTGCCCTACACAGTGTACTACATTCTGTAATTATCATGTAGTGGAGTATGAATGTTAATGCATTGACTACTTATTTTCATCAAGACATGACCGGTCTAATCAGTTTCATCAAAACGTGAATTTAAAAAGATATACTTCATATAACTACAGATCGAATTAAGTACCTACGGCGAACGGTCCCATTCAGAGGTCCTATTAAAAACCAAAACAAGATATACTTAAATTTTATACCTCTCTATTAAATATAACTTGGTTCGATTTCCTCTAGCAACTCAGTATGAGACAATTTAACGAGACTATCGACCCCTGTGTAAAGCTAGCCTAATTGCATACTTCATAGACTTAATTTAACTAATACACCTAATATAACTGAAAAACAATATCTTACCAAGAAATTTCTTTATAAAGGATTTACCATTATGAAACGAAAAAGATTGTTTAACAGTATTATATTTTTTTTTAACCCTCTAAATGATGTTAAGCGAGATAGTTTATCCAAGACCTTAAACAAAGTATTCAAGAGCCAGCAGTTTTGTGAATTATAGTCTAAGTCAAATGTTCTATCCAGAGCGTTAGAAGGTTGCCCTACACAGTGTACTACATTCTGTAATTATCATGTAGTGGAGTATGAATGTTAATGCATTGACTACTTATTTTCATCAAGACATGACCGGTCTAATCAGTTTCATCAAAACGTGAATTTAAAAAGATATACTTCAGATAACTACAGATCGAATTAAGTACCTACGGCGAAAGGTCCCATTCAGAGGTACTATTAAAAACCAAAACAAGATATACCTAAATTTTAAACCTCTCTATTAAGTAGAACTTGGTTTGATTTCCTCTAGCAACTCAGTATGAGACAATTTAATGAGACTATCGACCCCTGTGTAAAGCTAGCCTAATTGCATACTTCATAAACTTAATTTAACTAATACACCTAATATAACTGAAAAACAATATCTTACCAAGAAATTTCTTAATAAAGAATTTACCACTATAAAACCAACAAATTGACCAACAGTATTATTTTTTCTTTTTAAACCCTCTAAATGATGCTAAGCGAGATAGTTTATCAAAGACCTTAAACAAAGTATTCTAGAGCCAGCAGTTTTGTGAACTATAGTCTAAATCAAATGTTCTATTCAGGGCGTTAGAAGGTTTCCCTACATTATGTACTGGATTCGTTAAGTGTCATGGTGAGGAGTATAAAAGTTAAGGGTACTGTTTGTGTAAGTTTGGATTGAGTACTTATTTTCAGCAAGCCAGGACCGGTCTAATCAGTTTCAGCAAAACGTGAATTTAAAAAGATATACTTCAGATAATTACAGATCGAATTAAGTACCTACGGTGAACGGTCCCATTCAAAGGTACTATTAAAAACCAAAACAAGATATACTTAAATTTTAAACCTCTCTATTAAGTATAACTTGGTTCGATTTCCTCTAGCAACTCAGTATGAGACAATTTAACGAGACTATCGACCCCTGTGTAAAGCTAGCCTAATTGCATACTTCTTAGACTTAATTTAACTAATACACCTAATATAACTGAAAAACAATATCTTACCAAGAAATTTCTTAATAAAGGATTTACCACTATAAAACCAACAAATTAACCAACAGTATTATTTTTTCTTTTTAAACCCTCTAAATGATGCTAAGCGTGAAAGTTTAGAAAAGACGTAAAATACAGTATTTTAAAGCCAGCAGTTTTGTGAATTATAGTCTAAGTCAAATGTTCTATCCAGAGCGTTAGAAGGTTTCCCTACACTCTGTCCTGCATTCTGTAAGTGTCATGGTGAGAAGTTTCAAAGTTAAGGGTACTGTCTGTGTAAGTTTGCATTGACTACTCATTTTCAGCAAAACAAGACCGATCTAATCAGTTTCATCAAAACGTGAATTTAAAAAGATATACTTCAGATAATTACAGATCG